>VZTJ01002475.1:763971-802185 GCA_013397795.1 Orthonyx spaldingii | reverse complement strand
GGAGCAGAGAAGGGGAGGGAGGCACAGAGGGAATTGGAGCCAGGTGTTTGTGATCATGGACACAATGAATTCCCAGGGAGCCCCAGGGGCTCTCCTGACTCTGTGGCAGTGCAGGAGCCTTGGGAGGAGGAGGAGGACGACTCAGCTGGCTGAGCAGGGTAAGGTGGTGGAGAAATACCTAAAAATTTTCCAAATTCTGCGTTTAGTTTGGTGTTTTGTGCTTTTGCTGTTGTGGAAAAGTTAATTAGTGTGACTTCCATGCTGCTAAAACCTGACTCTTTCAGCTCAAAAGCTGCTTTAGTCTTTTGTGGTGCCCTGCTTAATGCAGGAGAGCTCTGGGCAAGTTTGTCTCAAAGCCATGAGGATTCCTGATCCTGTGTAGCCCTCTCTACCTTTGATGCAGGCTGGTGGGCAAGTACCCGGTGGTGTTTGCCCTTCTCTGCTTTTAATTTTGTCAAAAGAAAAGAGTGCTGGAGGAAATTAAGTATAAATCTAACTTACTCCAGGTCAGCTTGGGTAATTAAAGAGAAAATCCAGCCTGCAGCAGAGTCCAGTGGGGTCTAAAGCATCAAGAACAAGGCAAAAAGTGTATTTAAAAATAGCATCTTTTGATCATCACAGAGTTGCCATTGTTAAGTGAAATCCCTCTGTCTGCCACCCCAAACAAATCCTGCCAGCTTCTGTGGGATTTGGGGTGTTTGGAACTCCTGGGACAGACAGGGTTTCCCTGCCTGCCTGGTTTTGGGAAGAAAGCTCCTGTAGGTTGTTTCTAAGGAAGAGGAAACCCCTGTGGGATGAAGGGAGGGGATGCTTTGTGTGGGTGGGCAGAGAAGGCTCCAGGCTGGGGAATGTGGCTGCTGGGGAAGCTGCTGAGATGAGGCTCCAAAAGGGCTGTTCCAGCAGATGTGTGCAGTTGGCAGCAGCACAGAAATTTGTTAACTGGGGGTTTTCCTACTCATGGCAGGGGTTGGAACTGACTGATCTTTAAGGTCCCTTCCAACCCAAGCCCTTCTGAGATTCTCTGATAAAAGCAAACCTGGAAAGACTTTGTGTGGAGGGGACAAGTGGTAGGAAAGAGGCCTCTTTCCAAATCCCCTCTTAGTTCTGCTGTGTGTGTTTCCCCTCTCTTACAGCTGTGTCTATTTAGTGTTTGCTCAAAGAAAAAGTGTTGTTCTTCTTTTAAACTTCAGTCCTCTCAGGGGAGCTGGGTGCATCTACCTGAAAGCTGTGCCTCACCATGAATCCTGCCATGTCTGTTTAGTTGGGAAGGTGATTCTGGGCCTTATTAGTCATGATAAAACAGAAAGTTGGTTAAAAAAAAAAATACAAAAATGTAGAAGTTATCCTTTGAACTCATGTTTTCACTTGAGGGATTTCTTCTTCCTTCTAAGTCTGCTTGGTGGTTTTCTTTCTTCATTTCTGATGATCTTTCTAGTAATGAGAATGCAAGTTATTCAAAAGGGTTTATAAAGGTTGACAGTGAATTATTATTGGTCCATTGGGTGTTTAAATTGCAAATATTATACTCAAAATCAAGCTTTAGAAGCAAGCTCTTCTTGAAAGATTTATGGCTGCAGTCACAGAGGGTGTAATAAATTTAACATGGAATACAAAGCTGTATCAGTCATGGCTTTCCTTACTGGGTTCCTCCTTGCACTGGTTGTGGTAGCTGCTCCCTGTTCTTGAGTCTTCAGCAAATGTGTCAGGAAAAGCCTTTGGGAGGTTGTGGAAATCATCCCCTGGTGTAGGGAGAGAGAAGGATGTTTATGTGCCTGGGGCTCTGCTGGTAGCAGCAGCTCTCCTCTGTGTCCACCTAGAGGGGGGGAAGAAGAAAAAAGGGATCAAGTCAGAAGTGAGTTCCAACCTGAAAAAAAATCAGTAAGGTTGGAAAAGACATCCAAGATCACCAAGTCCAGCCTTTGGACAGTGCCCTTCACATGTGCTTCCACTTACACTCAGGGTGGAAAAACTAAACCCATTTCCAGCCAATGCAAGCTCTGTTATCAGCTGTGTGGTTGGCAATTTATTTTTACTGCACACTGCCTGTGCTTTTGGGGCGTTTTCTTCAGGAGTTGGTTGAATTTGCTAAATGTTCCTCACTTGGAACTCATTGCTCAGTGTTCTCTTGATGCTGTGGTGGCAGGGGCTGGTTTGCTGCAGCTGAAACAGGTTCCACACCCCATCCAAACCCTGAGCCACCTGAAACCCCACCTGCCCTGAGTAAGTTTGTAAGTAGAGACACGTTTCTTACCTTCCCTTATTCATACACACCAAAAGTAATCCAAACTGCCTTTCTCTTCCTTTTGTTTTCTGCATTTTTGAGGTGTAATTTTACAGCACATCTCTGGTGCCCTGCTCCTCTCAGAAATAATTAGGAGATTATTTTGGTCAATATGACTGAATGATGATTTAATGCTTTTCAATGGTGAGCTGCGGTAGTGACTCTTTAAGGATTAGGGGCTTAATGAAATGCACACATCAGGGTGGTGATTTAATCTTTTTCTCATAAAAATCTTCACAACAAGATAATAAACCGTAAGAATAAAAATCATTTTGACAAACCTGTCTAGCTTTCAGGCTGTGAAAAGTCTGAGTTAATTACCTGTGGGCCCCTTCTGGTATACTGAGGATTATTGAAAGGGCAACTTCCAGGAAAGGTGTAAAGTTCCCATATAGGAAATTGCAGTTTAAGGCTGGGAAAGGAAGGCAAGAAATTTCCCTTCCATGCATACCAAGATATGGATCCTCAACTATACCCATGTGTGCATTTGCCAACAAGTAATTTTACATTTTCTGGTGTTTATTTTCAAAAGAAATCATCAGATGTTGTACTGGAAGGGATCTCTTATGAATCCAGTAGGTTTTCAAAGTTTAATAGAACAGCTGCTCATTAGCAACTTGACTGGGCTGGCAACTCTTGTTTCTTGAAACAGTCTTGTCTCATTCCTGTTGGTCAAACAAAATTTCTCTCTCTCTGGGTTTTCCAGCTGAGCTTTTTCAAGGCTGACAGAGCAGAGAAAGGTTTGAATTTGGCAGCTGCCCCGTGGCCTGGGTGGAAAGTTTGGTGTCTCAGTCCAGTTTGCAGCAGACAGAGGTTTTGTGGCCTGGACATGTTTTTATCTTTGTACTGGGAGCCCTTTTTTTTCTCCTTGTTAAGTGGGGGACACAGGCGACGGATGGAGAACATCCCTCTTGGAGGTAACCAACTCCTGAATGGTGCTGGAGAAGGGATTTCCAACACAAAACAAGAAATAAGCGTAGAGTTACTCGTAGTTATAACTTGAAACAAGTTTCTGAACTCAGACAGGAGCTCCTGTGCTGAGCTATTGCAAGCTGTGCTGTCCCACTCCTGGTTTTTTCCCCTTCTCCCTCATCTCCCCTTTGTTTAGTGTAGGTGGAGTTGGTTTCCCATTTCCATAAGAAATGAAAGCGGATCTCCAGAACGTCCTTCAGATAAGGCAAGGAAATGACTGGAGACACTGCAGACACAGGGCAGGGGTAACACCTGGGTTTGGAAGCATAGAAGAGATTCCAATAGAAAGGCAAATGCTGCATTGTGAGTAGCAAACTGGAGTTTAAATGCAACAAACTTCCAATTTTTAAACATAGACTTGGAAAAAAATGGAACAGAAAAATGTTTGGTTTTTTCCCTCGTTAAAAAATGTTCTGTGCTTTTCATATTGTCCCCTCTTTCCTCTGAGAGCTTTTTGAGACTCAATGAATTGCTTTGTAAATGGTTATAAAGTGGAAAGTGCCCCTTAAATGGTGAGATTTTGCCAGAATTAATACAGCCCAATGGTTTAGGGGGAGCATAGTAAGCTTTTCTAATTTCATCTCTTTTATCTGTCTCTTGTTCTCCCCTTCCCCAGCTCTGAAACCTCGGGGTGGCAGGGGGAGCAGCATCTCCTTTGTTGGATTTATGTAACTGTTCAGGGAGGAACAGAACTTGCATAGGGGAAATCTCATTTATCACTGGCACTGCTTCTAAACTTGGACTTCTGAGACAGATGTGAGGAGGATGAACAAGACTCCAGGGAGGTTGAAATGTATTTTCTTAGGGATAATGGCAAGTCTTCCTAGAGAACTCTCTCTTGTTTCTGTAGACTGGATGCCCCCAAGCTGCTATCCTGACACCTCTCTCCAGATTTCTGTCTTCCTGGTAATCAAAGCTGAAATGATTCTCAGAATTACTGCATTTAAATGAACTGCTTGCTGGTACTGTGATTCAAGGATGATTTTTTTTTTTAAAAAAATAGTGATTTTGAGGTTGAAGTCTCTTCTCGGCTGGAGTGTAATACAGAATAATCTGCTGGCTAGCCAAGTCAATTATTGTTCATTATTTAAACATTTACTTGACTTTGACACTGTGGCTAAAACTAAGATAATCAGGTTTTGAAATCTGATTTAGAAAAGGCAAAATATTTTTTGGTATCGTTTGGAAGCAGACAGAACATTAATAGATCCCTTTTATCAGGGATCTGTACCAAAGCACAAAACTCGGGGGCTGGCTTTCAACTCTGCTGCCATAAAAAGCAAATGCCACTGCTTGTTTAATGTTTTCTTACTAATGAACCCAAATGTTGTGGCCTGGGTCTGTGAATGTGCTTGATTTGTAATCAGCTTCCTCTGACAAGCTGTACTGCTGCCTTTCTTGGTGTTTATTTTTGAAGGGATGTGATGCTTGAAATGGTTCTTTTCATGTCTGCGATGCTCCCAGTGACTGTGTGTGCTCTGCTAACGAGCCTCGCTGCCCCTGCCTGCATATCTGCTCACTGCCAGTCCTGCCAGCCCCATGTATGGAATAGAGCTGCCAATTCTGTGCAGAGCTTTGAGGCCAAATTCATGGTTTGGGTGGGAATTGAAGGGTTTACATGGATGAGATGGGATGAATAGGCAGGGATGGTGAGGATGCTCAAGTGATGCCATGTGGGCTGGAAAGGGGAATATGTTTGTTTGTTTTACATTTGTAGTATAATAGCTCAATGAATCTACTGATAATAAGGAAGACCCAGCTATGGGAAAACCCTGACCTCAGTGTGTTTGTGGTGGGATGATTACCTGCAGTGGGTAATCACCTGCTGCTTTATTCTCAGGTTTCTCAAGAAGGAAATAACGACAAACAGAAATGAGTTTTTCCTCAGTATGTCTGGCAGTAAAAGCTGTTCCCTCTTTAGAAGTGCAGCAACCCCAGAAATCAGGAGATGAAAGTACAGGCATGTGAAGGGTCTTGAGAGCAGTGCCTGCACAGAAAGGCAGCACTGGGGGAGGTTTCAGGTTTGGTTTCAGGTGAGGAGGCAAGGGGAGACTGGGGCTCTGTGTGCAGGGGAGTTTATTTAGAGAGCAGCAGCACAAATCTCATTATGGGCTCTGCTGTCTGTGGCATTAATAATGAAAATTCAGAGGTGATTGCTGGCAGAAAGCAACTTTGGGGGCCTCCAGAACTGTAGAAACTCATAGCAGTAGAAGCCAAAAAATCTTGTGCAAGGCTTATGAATAGACAGCAAGGATTTAATGAGCTGAAAGTGCCCCTTAAGAGGTGCTCAAGTTCCTCAGGGGAGTTTGCAGTGTCAGAAGGCTTTAGTGAGCTCCCTCCACCAGCCTGCTGAAGCTGCAGCCCAGTGCCACAAATAACTCAAAACTGGACACTTGTAAAAGCCAAAACTTTGCATTTTCAAATTTGTGCAAATAACCTGGAAGTGAAAAGAAAAATCAGCAGTTTGTCTTGGATGGAGGTGGATTCCTGTGAAGGGGGAGTGACAAAGGGCTGGTACGGGGACTTCCCTTGTTGAACTCAAGTAAAGCACTTTCCAGGGCAGCAGAGCAAAGCTGAACACCCTGGTGAGTGCACAGCTGTGTGTGCCAGCAGAGGATAAGCCACGAGCTGGGCCCTGGTGAGAGGATTTGGGAATGATGAAAGAAACAAATTGCTGAGTCTGATGGTCCTGGGCCAAAGACAAAGTCTGGTAACAAGAAACTAAAATGACTTGTGGGGAAAGCTTTACAAGTAGGTTGTAGCCAGGGCTCCAGGAATCCTTCACTTCCAGCCAGGCATTTATAAAGGAAGTTTGTTGTATTCAGCAACCACTTCATGGCTGAGATACAGATTCACGTGGGGGGTTTCAAGGTAAGCTCTTAGAAAGGAGAACTATTGTGTATCTGCAGAGAATGCTGAGAGTTACAGATGTCTGAAATCGAGGACAGTGTGTCTGAGCAGAAGAATTTGCTGAATGAATCAGCATGGGTGATTGATAGATATGACTTGGCATGTAGGGATTGTACAACTCTGAATGAATTTTTCTTTTGAGGTGGTTCCTCTGCTCTGCACAGATGTGACTTGCTGTTTGTGCCGTGCGTTGGTGTCTGTGTGGCTGGAGGAGGGAGCTCATGGGTGAACACCTCACACGTGGACAGCAGGACAGGGATAATCATGGTTAAATGCTATAAATAAGGTGGCTTATCCCCGGGGAAGCCTGGACTGCTCTGAGATGAGCAACATTTGCTGAAAGACGCATTTTTGTAGTGAGGCTTGACAGGCTTTCCGTACTGAAGGAAATGAACCTGAACACTTGTCAGTGCTGGAAAAGGTGTTTCAAAGGAGACAGCAAGCGTGGTTTTGCTTCCTCTTTCCCTCCTGGAGCCAGCTGTGCAATGTTTGCACTGGAGAAGGATGTGTTTGGTAAGAGAGGGATGGCTTGTGGATGTGTTACCCTGAGTGCCAGTGTCCTACAGGTTTGTCAGTCAAAGCTGTGCTGTTATTGCAGATTTCTGCTCCATTTCCCACGTGTTCAACACCCCCTGCCTGCTGGGTGATGCCTTGTGTGTTGAGCAAAGAGGATTTGCCCAAATTCTGTAGTTTTTAAGGTCCCTGAAATTCTTGGGGTAGTTCTTTGTCAACATTAAATGATGCCAACCAAGATCTCTGGTGAAGCAGCTTCCCTGTTCTCTCAGAAAGTAAAATTTATTGGCAAACAACCAACTTGCTACACTCCATCAAGGTCAGCACATACAGAGCAACAGGGTGTTTCCTAGCTCTAAAAATAAAAACTTTTTTCTTTTGTTCAAATGTATATGTCAGTAAAACTCATTTGGAAAGCTTTTTATTCTTCTGTCAGAAAATATGCAGATAACAAAGAACAGCTTCAACAACTTCGTTTCTTAAAAAGCTTAAAACGTGTGAAAAACAAAGCTTTTTTTTTTTTTTAATTAAAGGAAAACAAACACAAAAATGAAGATGGAAAAATCAAATGGCCTGTGAAATTAAGTAAATGAGAGGAATTTTGAGAGGAGAAGGTGCCTGGCCAAAGAACATAACCAGCCTAGCATATCTCAATATTTTTAATGTGGTGCAGTGTTCCCACAAATAACTTGCAGGAGGTGTAACTGATGTTTTCATCAACCCACCCCTTGAAATGGGGTTGTGCTGAGAAGTTTTGTTGTCTTTGGGAAGGGCACCAACCCTCCCCACACGGCTTTGCCCTCACTGTGTGCTCCTGGTGCCACAGCATTGCTCTGACACGGAGAAGGCTTTTTCCTGTGCAGTCCCTTCCTTCAGCACAGTGATGGAGAAAGTTTTGTGCATTGATTGATTCCTCTGCTCTGAGATATTGATTTGGCTTGTGGAAAATGGTCAAACAAAATCAAGTAGTGTTTGGTGCAGGCTGGAATTCATCTTTTCCAGGCTCTTGGTGATTAAGGTCACGCTGGGCTTTGTTTCTTTGCACATCCTGCTCAGCCTGGCACTGAAAACCCTTGTGACAGTTTGGCTGCAGGACCTCAGTAAATAGCTCAGTTGTGTTTGAGGTTTTTTAAAACAAACAAAAAAAATCTCCCTGTTCAACAAATAAGGACTGATACAGTGACTTGACCCTTTGTTCATCCCACCCCTGAGAGGTGAGACTGACATTTTTTAGGCAAATTTCACTTCCAGTGTCCCAGATATTAATGGCTGTGAAATATTTTGCCTTCTACCAAAAAAACCCTGAAACAACCAACCACAAAAAACCCTTCACTCCCCAAACAAAAATCTCCTAAAAAAAGCCATAACCCCCCCTCAACAGACCCCTTGTATTTTTATCTGTGAAGCTGGTTACTGTCACCACTGGAGATTAGGATTTTGATAAGCATTGCTGACCACTCAGATGAATGATATTAATGCTTCCAGTTCATGAAACCGAGTTTGGTAACTTGTAAGAATTCCACAAAACTTGGAGTTAAACTGAAACCCAAACCCTGTTCAGACTGAAAAAGAAGAAATTTGGGTTTGATATACAGAAAGATTCCCTGTGAGGGTGGGGAGGCCCTGGCACAGGGTGCCCAGAGAAGCTGTGGCTGCCCCTGAATCCCTGGGAGTGTCCAAGGCCAGGCTGGATGGGGCTTGGAGCAGCCTGGGACAGTGGAAGGTGTCCCTGCCCATGGCAGGGGTGGGATGAGATGATCTTTAAAGTCTCTTCCAACCCAAACCATCCCATGGTTCTATGATTCTGTCTCTAAATCCCTCTGAGCATTTTAAACTCAGGTGTGGCCAAATTTTCTTGCCCAGGAGCATGGACAAACAACCCCTCCTGGCAGAGAGACACCAAGGGATTTGTTGGAGTGTGTAACCCCCAGGAGAGGCTGGGCAGCAGCACCACTGAGGGAGGGAGGGCTGGCAGCTGCAGGTCACACACACTGTGAGGCACTTGGGGTTTCTCCACAGAGAGCACCAGGTGAGGATGGGAGCAGCCCTTGGCTCCTGAAGGGCACTGCAGGACAAGGGAGAAATGGAGAATGTTTTTATCCTGTGGGACAGTGGCACAGTGGTCAAAGCACTGAGAGGAATGAGAGTTCACACTGGAGGGCTCTTCTGCCTCGGAGGGGTGAAGGGAAGGTTTAAATAACTCTGCTGATGGCAGCACAGTGGCAGCTGTGCCTTCTGTGCTGGGTGACTCTTCCTCAGAGCAGAACACAGAGTGCACTGAGCAGCCCTGAGCCCTGGGCTTCACCACCGTAAAGCTTTGCAGTGCCCATGATCCACCTTCACTTTGTTACAGGGCAGCCTTGGGTGGCCAGAGCTCTTAACCTTGTGTCACCTGCTGGCTGCAGGTGATGTTCCTGCCTCTCCAATCCCATTTATTTTATGCCTGCCCATTTGGAGTGAGGAGTCACAGTCATTGTGTCAGACATGAATGGTTTTTCTTTTGCACCATCAGCTCAATGGCTTGAGCTGTGTTGCTTCCTTGCTTCAGCATGTTGCTGTTGTAGAACATTTTCAGGGGATTAAAGATTTATTATAGGAACAGTTGGCTTTTACTATAACATTAAATGCTCTTATTCTGTTTTCTGTGAAATAATCTGTTTTCTTTTGTTGTCTCTGCTAAAGGTATTTCAATAACTTGGCAGAAGAATAAACAGACATAGCTTGAAAATAACTCAAAGTAGCAAGAAATTTTTTTAAATTAAAAGAGGAGAAAACAGGTATGGGGGAAGCTTATTATTTAACACTTTGCTGCAATGATAAATTGCCTGGTTCCAATGCTTTTATTGCTGTTCGTGTGACATCAGATGCTTTCTGAAGTCATCAGGTGAAAGAAAAATGAGGGTTTCTTGTGACTCACACTGTATTCTCTGCTTCATGTACTAGAAACAACTTTGGTTAATGTATTAGCATTGGAAAAATGAATAGATTTAAGGCAAGGATATGTTTTATTTGGAAGTTTTTGTCTTGAGTACTTCTCCGTGGAACAGAGCAGTTTCTCAGCTGTAAGCACAAATGTCAGAGTTCTGTTGTGTGGGTTAGCAGCACATCGTGCTGCCTCAACCCTGTTTGTCAGAAAACAATCATTTTATTCAGCACTCCTGTACGAATGCTTGAGCTTCTGTGGGTGAAAGGTGGAAGGATGCAGATGTAATCCAAATTAAGAGATTTCTTGCTAAACACAGTTGTTTAGCTTGGCCCTAACAACGGGAGAACTGGTAGTGCCAGTGTCCTTGGTGCTGGGATCACTCTTCAGGTTCAAGGAGCTCGTGGGAAGAGAAACAGGAGTTACTACATCAGACAGAAATATACATCAGAAAAGTATCAATGCTGGGGAGAAAGCCCTGGTGAGCTGTTGGGCTGGATGGGCTGGAAAAAGGGTTGTGTGTTGGCCTCTTATGCCCCATCAAGGCAAAAAGGAGCACAGGAATACCAATGTTCAACTGGTTATTCCCATCTCCAAGAGCTCCTTTATCAAAATGCTGCCTCTGAACAGCCTTAAATGCTGAGATGTTTCCTGGGGAGTTGGTTCTGGTCTTGCTCCCTATGGCTGCACTTTGATCTGCTCCTGGATCAGGTGTGGTGTGTTAGGAGGCAACTTCCCACTCCTGATTTTTCAAGGTTACCATTCTGTGGTTTGGTTTGTTGCTTTTTTTAAGTCTGTGTCTGCAGGAGCAGGGCTTTGATACTGTCACAGCAGTTTGTGGGTGAACTAAATCATATTTGCAGAGCGTGCTTAGGATTTTTCCAACTTAATTATTTTTAAAAGATTATTTATTAGGACAGCTTCGCTAAGGCAGAGAGCGAGGTAGATGAGTTACTTCATATGGGGATTAAGGTACCTTGGGTGCTACAGGTTTGGCAGGAACTCCTCGCTGTGTTTTGGCATCTGCTGCCACTTTGCACTTCTGGTGTGTGAGGTGCAGGGACTGTGGTGGTGGCACAAGAGCAACTCCTATGGCAAATGCAATCGTGTGCTCTGGAGTCCTTGTGCCATTGTCTGATACCCCATTTTCTCCTGAATCCTTTGCTTCATCCCAGATTGTGTAATTAAAGGGATTGATGGGTGCCAGCAGATTGGGCTGTCCCTACCTGTGCTAAAAAATGGTGAGAGGTAAAGTACCTCTGAAAATCTTGGTGGGAGAGCACTAAATCAGCAACGTGAGTGCTTCTGATGGGGCTGTTGAGATAGATAAAGCTCTACTTCGTGCAAGTGTCTTTTGGTGTATTTTCTCATTGTAAAACTCTTGTAAGTATTGCTAAAGTGCTGTTTCCCTGCTATAAATTCCTGGAGTGAAAGCCAGAGAAGCAGGCAGAGCCACCTCTCCAGGAGACCCTGTAATTACATTTTTGACGACTCAAGGCTGGTGTTTGTCTTTTTGTTTGATGCTGGCAGGAGCTGTGTAGCAAAAAGCCTTTTGAAGTTAATACCTAATTAAGATGGATGGAGAAGGTCACAGCCCCTGGTAGGGCTGTTGGTTCAGGCTGTTGGCTGCCTCAGGAAGATTTACAGGGAGCTGTTCTGTGCATCCAGGTTGGGAAATGTTATTTAAAAATCAATGGGTAAACAGAAGTCCTGAGTTGTGCATGCAGAGAGAGAGGGCCATTTGCCAGATGGGAGAGCCAAGGTACTTAACTCACCTTTCTATCAGAACATCCTTGTTTCTGTTCTCCTCTGATTAAAAACAATGTAAGAGGGGCTTGATTCACGTGGGGGAGCTGGAACTGTTGGGGTTACAGTGCTGGGGTGGAATGGGGGTGCAGCCAGGGTTTGGTTGTCAGGCTGTGCACAGAGCTGTGGCTGGTGTGTGACCTGTGCCACCACAGCTGCTGCTCCTCGTGGCAGGACAATGCTGGGTCTAAGCACAGGATGTGAGCACCAAAATGAGGACTGGGATGTGTTTTTAAGCATGTTCCCAATCCTGAGCTGATGTTGGTGTTTCAATGTATGAAACCCAGGAAGAAGGTGAACCTCAGACCACATGGCCCAGGGGAAAGGGAGCACAAGGCAAAGTTTTGGAGAACAGTAAATTAGTTAATACTTCTCAGAGCCCAGCTCTGTTCTTTGTGCACTGTGGATTTGGGACACTGAGGGAGATACTGAGATTATTTGACCTCTGTCTTACAACAACAACAAGTGAGCAAGACAGCCAGACCATTTCCTGCAGGGATGATGTGTTTTGTGTGACTAAAGCAGACCTGGCCTAATGAGTGCCTGAGTTAAGGGAATTCCCACTGCTGTTAGATTGGATGTAGAAAAGCAAATTAAAACCTAGCCTATTTAAGTCTGCTGTGTGCACCTCTGAGCTTCTGGAGAGCAAAAGCCTACCCTGTCTTCTTTCTGAATTGAGTCCCAGCTTGGTTATGTTTGCAGCCTTACTGCTCTTTATTTGCTGCCTCTGCTCAGCCAGCTGAAAGCTTTTCAAGCCTTAGATGAGGTGTTGCTGCTAAATTACAGAAATCTGGCCTGAAGGTGGAAAGCTAGGAGGAGGTGTTGCTGTTAGGTAAGCCATAATTTAGAGTATTCACACAGGCCCCAGTAAATGTTTTGCACCACTTGAAAATTCAGGATGTCTAGTGAGAAAGCACTGTTGGATAATGACAATACAGAAACCAGCTTCACCCTGGGTAATTTCTGCCAGCTGGAAATGAGGTCTTGTTGGTGCTAGCTGAAGAATAAAAGCACTTTTCAGAAGAGCTCTGGTAACCCAGATCCAAGCCTCCTTTGCACAGGATGCCTTGGTCATGCCAGAGGGATGGGAGGCAAATCGAGGTCTGGTGGTGGGTGGGATGGCACGTTAGATCAGACAGAAACCCCCCCAGCTCCTCCACACAGCTCCATTTGTTCCAGCTACAACCTTGTTTCTTCGTGTCAGTTTGTTATTGCTGCCTCCTACACGTTCCTCAGCGCGTTGGCCCTGTCATGGTCTCTCCTGCTGCTTCACAGAATTGGAAAAATCTCTCCTCGTGCCTGCAGTCAGAGTGTGGGGTTAAACAGGGGGGCTCTGGAGGTGTGTTTGTGAAAGATGGCTGGTTTAACTCTGTGCAGGTGTGTGGGGATTCTAATTGGGCTTTGCACCACCTCAGGTAGCTCAGAATGGGTGTTTTCTGCAGATAACTTCAATTTAATTTAATTCTCCTTGCTGTCCTTGAAAGTGATTACCAGAGCAAAAAGCCAAGATTTGCTTCTTATATATATTTCTTTTAATGCTAATGAAGAAGTGCTTCAGTAGTACTGAAAGAAAAAAATGGAAAAAAGTGGTAATACAGGTTCAATAACGTTGTAAGTATGCTATTGCTAACGCTGGAGGAGTTTCAGCTAGGAATAAATTAGTCCCTTTGTTTTACTTAGTCCTGCAGCACCTTGCATTAATTATGGGGAGAGAAATTGCAATTTGGGTGTGCTAGAAGAGATTGTTAAATATCTAGATCAGTAGACCACCAGAGCAGAGATAAGTGGAGAGTAAAAATCGGAGTATTTCAATATTCATTAGGGATGCACCTTTTCTTTCACTTTTTGAAGCTCTATTTAGGAATGGGAGCTCAGCCTTGAATGACACGGGGGGAAACAACCCCTGGTATTAATGGCTTGGTGTGTTTAAAAATCTGTACCACAGGGCAGTGACAGTTTGGAAACGTTTTAAAGGAAGTATTTACAGCAGATCTGAGGATTTCCTCCTGTTTGAAGTCCTGGAAAACAGTGCTGAGGCTTTCTGTGCACAACTGATTTTGCTGAGCAGACCACCTTGCTCTGCATCAGTCTTGCAGATGAGTGGGAGAGGATCAGTGCAGGGACTTGGGGAATATCTTGCCCTGTGTGTTCAGAATGGGGATGCTGCCAGGAGGCTGGGGAGGGAGGAGGAGGAGGACCTTTGGGATCATCACCCAGGGAATATGTTGGTTTTCCGATAGCTGTTTTGGGGGATGGATCATTGTTGCCTCCATCTGCTGCACTGAATGCTCAGCTCTTGCCCTATATTTTGTCTTTCCTTTCCCCACGAGTGCTGCTGATTCACTTGGAGAACAGGGAGCCACACACACGTAAGGATGGGAGAGTTTGTGCTGAGATTCACTTTGGACCTTGAGCCCTCCAGGTGATGCTGTTGGCAGCTTGCAGAGGGGTGAAAGCATCTCCTCTGGTTCATCATCCCACTCCTCCTTTTCCATCCTTCATGGCACACACACTGTCCCTGTGTGCACCCACCCAGTGCCTTCCTGAGGTCCTCAGTTAATTGCTCTGACCCTGCTGCGTTAATTCATATTGGAAATTAATCTCAGATGAGCGATGGTTATTGGAAGTGGCTATTAAATATTTGGTGATGAGCTCTGGGGCACTGCAGGGAAGTGCTGTCTGTCAGGGTGTTGTGCTGTGAGCTTTGCAGGAGGGATCTGAGTGATGAATGCCTGGGTGGAGAGAATTGTTTGTTTATTCTGAGATGAGTCAGGATGTGGTAGGGTCAGGCCACGCAAGAAATGTCTGGGGGTGACTGAGAACATGTAGAAATAAAGTAGGCTGTGAAGAAGAAACAACAAGGAATTTTTTAAGGGCTAAGGAACAGAAGAATTTAAGGGAGAAGGCAGAATGGGAGTTTGAAAGTGTGTGAGGAAGAAGAGTGGAGGAAAGTGTTTTGAAGCAAAAAATAACATTTGCTAAGTTGCTTAAGAATTAAAAATTAGGTGGAAAGATTGAAGAAGTTGCTATAGAACTAGGCAGTCATGAAATTGAGGAAGTAGTTACCACACATATCACACACAGACAGGCATGGAGGGCTTAGGACTTGGGAAGATGTTATTTGGCAAGAATTTTCCTTAAATTTAATCATGTGTGTAATATTTCCCCTGGGAGTGATGAAATCTTTATGTTCCCAGGCTGAGGAGTCTCTTGAGGACTTTGGCATTGCAGTCCCTGGTGAGGGATGAGGCAAAGCTCTCACAGCTCCCCAGAGCCCTGATGTGCCAGAGCTTCCCGGGGAGCCCCAGCACCGGGGACCTCGGCTTTGGGGGCAGGAGGAGCTGTATGGCTGAGGTTGTTTGTCTCTTCCTGCTGCCATGGGCTTTGGCGTGGCTGGAGGAGAGTTCCTGAAGTTTTCAGACTGATTTTTTAAAAAATTTATTATTTTTCAGCTAATCCAGTGTAGTTGTCTAATGGCCTCATGTTGAGCAATGGGTAACATGAGTTTGTGGTCATCATTCTTTAGATTAACCCTGGCCTTTAGGGCCCTTCCTCTGGTTGTTCAGTCCTGTTTTAAGCTGTTTTTATTAATCAAGTTATTCCTTGGGATGAGAAATTTGACACCTCTCTGTGGTCTTTTGCTTTGCAGTTTGTAGTTTAAGCAGAAGTGTTGTTTCTGCATTTGGTCAGAGGACACCACGTTGTCACGATCCTCTAACACCCCTCCAGCCAGGCATAAATGAGATGTGAATTGCTAATATTTATTAGTGTGCTACACTACAAAGTACTTTATAGCCTTTCTGTCATATGTTTCAAATGCTTCCACTTGAACCAAACAAATTGTCCCGGCTTCATTTCCAAGAAATCATTGTCAAAATTGCTGAACCAGTTTAATTCTAAAGCACATATTTATAGTGAGCTGCACAAAGCACACCACCGAGTGAGATTACAAATGGGAGAGAGGGAAGTTTAATCAGAAATGAGATTAAATTTGAGAATGTAGAGTGTTAGTGATGGCTGCTGAGCCTCAGACAGGGTGTAAAGTCATAGATTTTTCTTAGCAGGGCTCAGAATAGCTCACTTGAGGAAGCTGAAGAGCACATATGCCCTGGTGCTGACAGCGGGAGAATGCGGTGGTGGCCCCGAAGCAGCGAGGCTGTTATTTGTAGCAGGTTGCTGCAATGTTGTGTTGTGGAGCGAAGTGAAAGCAGGAGCAAGAAAACAGTTCAGAAGGCTTGCCCTTGCCCCAGGTGGAGGTGGGGGACAGGAAGGAGGTGAATGGGTTTGAGCTGGTGCTTTGGGAGGTGTGACCTGCTTGCTGTTGTCGCCTGTGAGGGGCTGGTGAGGGCAGCTGCTTTGTCTGGAGTTTTTGGGCAAGCTCTGTGCGTTTGAGGAGCCAGGTGAAGCCAGAGAGGAGGTTTCTGAGGTGCCATTTCTCCATGGATGCAGTGTCCCTGCTGTGCTCAGTGGAGCAATGCCACAGGGGTCAGTTGGAAATGCTGCCCTCCCCAGCCTGCTCCAAGAGTGGCCTTTTTGTGCCACTCCTTATTCCATTACAGCTGGATGGAGTGTCCCTGGTCTGAACTGCAAAACACTCGTACAAATGCTGTGTTTGTATCCAGAGCTGTTGTCCTGCACATCCAAGCCCCTGGTTCTCTGTGTGAAGGAGCCTTGGTTGGGTGTATGGAGGAGCAGGAGGAGACACAGGGTTGTCTGAATCTATTTCTCAGGAAAATGTACACTTGACAAAGCTTCACCCTTTTTGTATTGCAGGATGAACATTTCATGTTGATCACTTCAGCTGTAGGAGGAATTCTGAACCTCAAAATGGGATGTTTTGCCTTGGGGAAAGTTTGTTTTTTTTTTAATTTGAATACTTAGGTTTTTTTTTTTTTTCATTCATCTCTTGAACTCTTCTAAATAGGAAAGAATTGGTACAAACCTGCTGTTTTTGCCACATTCCCCCTACAGATATCTGAAAAAAATCCCCTAATTGAGAACTGAGCAGGTCCCTGCCCCCAACATTTAGAGATTGTGCTGGCTTATAATCACTACAGGGAGAAGCAAGGCATAGCAGCAGCTTCTTTTATTACAGATGAGCCAGGATGTGCTCAGTAATCTCCCAGCCCTGTATTAAATCTGGGACACCTCTCCAAATTGCAGGTTGATGAGAAGTGCAGCCCAGGAGCAGCGTTGATGTTGTTTTGATGTGTAACACAGATTACAGCAGCTGCTTCTAAACTGCTCGTGCTCCCTGCACTCTGAAGTGCACATCTTCTGGCCACCAAGGGGGTCCTGATTGTCCTTATTTATTTTTTATTAAGCACTAATGAGGCAATTTTAGCCTTGCACTTCTGTGACCGGTTATTTCTCAGCTCTGTCTGTACTGCCTTCTATTTTTCCTTGCAGCTCTTTAGTTTTGTGTTTCCTCCTAAAATGTATTTATTGGATAATTTTTTCTTGCTGATCCATATTCTCAATGTACAACAGAGTGTAAATTGGAGGTGATGTTTGGGTTTAAAAGGTCGTGACCCTCATTTAAGGGATCCTAATTAGCACCAAGTACTGTTGTGATGCACACCTGCTTTGAGTGGAGAATGGAGAGGGATCTCTTCTTTAGTGGACAATGTCCTCATGGAAAACTGACCCATGATTGCCAAATGGGACCAACATAGAAATGGCAGAAATCATAGAAGAGACATGGATCACTTATCTGGATTAACACATCAGGAGGTGACAAGTCCTGTGCCTCTCTGTAAGGAGTCATGGTGAATGATCCACTAAGGAACACATCCTACCTCAAATTTTGGCATTCAAAACGGTGATGCTTTTGAATTATCTGTAAAGCTGACTGAATATACATCGGGTAAAGGTATTTGTTCTGGGAAGGGGGTGGAACATCCTAGGAACTGGGGAAAAAAGCTTTGGTTTCTCTTCATGCTTGTTTGGTATCTTGAAGGAGACGGTGTTGCTGTTAATGGTGCTGCATTTGTGGCTGCAGGTGGGATTTTGTGTTCAGCTGCTGTGGCTGTGTTTAAAGAACTAGAAAACTGTGCAGGCTGGAGGCCAGGTTCTCAGCAGGTCGTGCTGCAGTGGTGCCCATGATGGTGTGCTTAATGGGCTAAGAAAAGGTCAGGAATAATACAAGAATCTCAAGGTTTTGCATGGAGGTAGCACCAGTTTTCTGAAATGTCTCCCTTTTGCAAGTATTGCTTAAGCTGATATTCATAATTTTTAAAAAATCACAAAGCAAAAACCCCACAAAACTTCCTGACATGCCACCACCTGATTGACTAACTCACTTCATATTCTGAGTTTACTTCATTTAGTTCAGTGTCAATCAGCCACAAATTAGATTGCACAGCTGCTATTAAAAGCAAGTGTTGTGTTTTGGTTTAAAATGCTGGACAAGCTTTAAAAACCTTTACTGACTTTCAGTGTGGTCATGGCAAAATTGGCCTGAGGATTATATTGTCACTTCTCCCTAATATAGAATTATTAAAGCATATAAAGAGAGGAGCAGAGCTGGAGGCCAATCCATCATGGGATAGACTTTGTGTCAGGCTCCTGAGGGAATGCTGCTCACAGAGGACAGGGCAAAAGTGTTCCCTCATAAGGAAACAAATTGGACAAAGTGGCAGAGAACTGGGCAGGCATTAAAGAGTGGCCTCCAATTAGGGCAGAGGTTTGGTGATTCCAAGCAAAGGGGGAGCTGGCAGGCACAGCACAAGCCATGGGAAAGCGAGGACTGTGTTGATAAAATAAAAACTTTGTGCTGTGGAGAAATCCATAAGCATCCCAGAGGGACCCATTAGGCAGTAAACACTGTATGTGGTCTTGCTTTGCCTCGGGATGGCTGTGGGGAGTGGGGGGTGGATAGCACACGGGGTATTAAGCTGCTTGATGGAATGCCCTTAAGTGCAATGATTGCTGCAGTGCTAAAGTGCCACGCGTAAAATAGGCTCTGATGTGCTGAATGCATTTTCTGTGTAGCTCTAAAGAGGTGGCTTTGTCTGTGTGCAACCAGAAAATGAAAATGTCAAGAAAAATTTGAAGTGCCGTTGCTTCTTAGGAAAATTATTAGCTTGGCATTGACGGAAGGGAGAGCTCCTCACCTGCCTGAGCCTGGATCCTCTCCTTGGCTTTACGTGGTGCCTTCCAGGAGCTGCAGAGCAGCAAGGTACACGTTAATCTGTAACCTGAACTGGGGCTTTTACACCAGGAGTGGGCCTGAGTCACGGCTGTGTAGATTGGAAGGGTCTGAAATAGCTGGGCTGCACGTGGGTGAACAGAGCCATTGAAGCTTGGCTTTTTGTTGTGCTGCAAGCATCTTAGCAAGGACACTTATTCAATTATTTTCTTTCCCTCCAGTCTCCCCAGGAGCATGGATACAAAAGGAGATAAAGACTGAAGAGTGAGACTGTAATTTTGTGGCATTACAAGGGCTCTTACTTTGTTCAGTTCTTTGCTTTCTTTCTCCTCAATATTGTTTCACGCTACTTTTATTTCAAGTCAGTGCTTAAGCTCCTTGCAGATTGCACCCCTGGAAGGGTGACCTGGGTGAGTTGTGTGCAGCATGAGTTAAATGTTGCAATCAGCAAGCAGCAAACTCTGTAAAGAGATGAAAAACTTTGCCTGTGCACACCAAGTTTACAAAATGTCTTTGCATGAATAAAATAGCACTTGGATCTCAAGAGCTTTATCAAGTATGGGAGAAATTATCTTTATTCCACGCATCAGGAACAGGTGAGAGACAACAGCAGCCTGACAGCTGCTGGGGAGGCTGTGTGTGACCAATCTAAGCCAGGGCTGCAGTCAGGAAACCGAATGTGGGGGGATTTATTTGAAGCCCCCAGAGGAAGTGTGTTAGGATTTCAGCCCATAAAGCAGTGTGACACTTGGAGATTCTGCCTTTAAACGAAACAGTGGCAAGCAGATCCTGTTGAGTTTTGACCTTGTAGCCCCACCAAGGGTGCTATTTAAAAATGAGTCCATCTGACCAAACGTGAGGGCAGCCAGCTTGGTGTGAGTTACCATCACATCCTACGGAGAGATGTGGGTTTGGGATGGAAGATTCTCGCTGGCTCCTGTCAGCCAGCCAGAAGTGGCTTATTCTGGAGGAACAAGAGACAGATCCTGGGCTTTTGTCAGCTGCAGAGCTGTTTTTCTCTGGTTGGCAGCCAGCAGCTCGCTGTGCTACTATCCTGTTCCTCAGCTGGGGTTCCTCAGACAAATTAAACAGCAGTGATGATGGAGAAAGAAGTGGCAGCAGCACTGGAAGAAGATGCCCCTCAGATTCACATTTGCTTGGTGAGCCAGAAGATCCTGCGGAGTCTTAGGGGATGGAAGTGGCAGTGCATAGCTCTGCTGTGACATGAGATGCATTCCCTCCCTTCTCTGTGATGACTAAAGTGGGAACTGGGCTGTGTTCCAGACCTGTAGCCTGTGGCATTGGGCTGAAGAGATAAGAATTCACAGAAATGTAGAGCACCATGAAGTGTATGAGAAAAAATTGAAATGACAAAGTTCTTACAGTAGAACTTCCGTAACTGGAAGCGTTTCAAACTGTTTCGTCCTCTCTGATAAACGCAGTCAGCTTTCATGCTCCCTTCTTATCTTCTCCTGCCATGTATGCAATTACCACGAATGTTTGTTGAAAAACCTCCCTTGGTTGGGTTTTCTGTTCTGTGAGAAATCCTGACAGCCAGCCTGAATGTGCACATGGGCGTTGTCTCCCAGGGGTTTGAGCAGCGTGCTGATGTCTCCTGTCTCCATATCTCAAAAACCGGTTGTATATGGAGCAAGGTTTGGTGTTTACAGGCACCCACAGTCCAGGCAAGCCATGGTCAGTGTGTGTGTCCACAAAACCCACACAGCTGGTCTAAAAATCCAAGCTATTGCTTGTTTGCAAATGCCCGATGCAGAATTTTGCATATGTGAAGTGTTTTGAGGGCTTCTGTCCTGCTAAAGAACAGCTTGGGTGCTGAAATACAGCTACTACTTCATTGGCAGAGTTTTCTGATGTATGAGGACAACTTAAGATGAGCTGGGAAAACATTGTTATCATCCTCCTGTGATCCTCCCCCCATGCTTGCTTTTCATGGAGTCGTTCTGTCTTGCAGTCAGTTGACAGCATTTTGGGAACGGAAGTGGCTCTTGGCACTTTATTCCTTCAGTGGGGCCCTTGTGACTTGAGCAGGGATGAGGATTTCTCTGCTCCTCAGTGTGAGGGAGGGTGCTGCTTGGCTGTGTTGCTGTGGTGCTTGTGATGCTCAGGAGCCAAACCTGTAGATTTTTACTCTCTTCAAGCCATCAGTTGCTCTCCTTTGCCAATGGATAAGTTATTTGACTTTTAATGTCATTAAAAACAATCTGTCTTAGTGTCATTCATCACAGTTTCAAAGGAGCACTGCTAATCAACAGGCTGTGCTCTCATACTAAACCTATCTAAACAGCAGGAGGGACAAGCAGGGTGTGACTTTGGCCCTATCACGATGTATCATAGTTCTCATTCCTTCCTAGAAAGCAAGGTTGTTGTTCACCACCAGAATTTGGGGATGCTGCACTGGAACATACTCAAATGGCTATTACAATTCCTTTATTGTTGTTTTTCTTGTTCTCGATGCTGTGGGTAGGATTAGAGGAGCTCAGGAGTAAGTGTGTCCCTCTGCGTGTGCCTGTTCTCTGCTAGCAGAAGAAAAGGGAAAGGATAATGTATAACTTGGCCAGATCAGGCTGATCTGATGGATGTCATCAGGCTGACAGAGCTCTTTATGACAATTCAAGAGCTGGAATGGAATCAGTAAATGTTCCAAGCCCTGTACATTCCACACTCCTCTGTTGCTGGACTCGGGCATTGTGATGCTGACAGCTGGGGGAGCCTGTGCAGCCCTGTAATTGTCATTCCATGGTGGTGGGATTTGCATTAGCAGGTGTAAGTGGTGCTGTCTGGTAGGAACACAATGTAATTTTTTACTTTTATGCCATAATAGGAATAAATCTGACCCTCATAAAGGCTCCTGTATCACACATACCCTGTTTTCTATAATGTATGCATGCACACTGGTGTGTGTTTTTCCTTTGCACTGCAGGATTCTACAGGACTCTGCCTTATTTAAGTCTCCAGCAGCATAAAAATCACACCAGGTTCATTAGGACAGGCCATATATTTTTTTTTTTTGGAGTGGGGGTGCAAAGGGGATGAGGAGGAATGAGAGGGTGAAATAACACTGACATTTATGAGTAAATGGATGGTAATAAATGAATGTTGTACCAAGACACACAGTGATACTTTTCTCCTCTTACTGACATTCAGTGATGCTTTGAAGACAGCAGGAAGCTTTGCTTTGAATCCCGAGCATATCAAAAATAGATAATTTTTTTTTTTTTTTTTTTTTTGCCTCCAAACATACCTTATCCTTGAGCAGTTCTTATTAAAGATGCTAATTGCCCAGACCCTGACTAATGCAGGCTGCACTGTGCTGCTGGATTATTCTCCTTTGCATCTTCTGAAGTTAGGCAAGGAAAAAATTAAAGCAGAAGATGTAAGCACCCTTTTAGTGCTTTAATACTGCAAATGCTATTGCAAGAGTAATTTAGCCTGAAGCCAGGGCACCAATGGCCAGCTTGCACAGAGCTCTGGTCCCTGTTAGCACTGCTGGACACAACATCCTGCATATCAGAGAGCTGCCTACAAGGTTTTGTTCTCTGTCTTTAACATACGTGGACCTGCACCCTGAACTCTACAGATGTGTAGCTGTGTGTCTGAACTGGGTCACAATATCCTGGTATCACTCAATAAATCAGCTTTATCAATGCCATAATTAAACGGCAGAGTGTGGAGTGCAGTAGCTGCCCTGCAGTTGATGGCTCTGTCTTTGTGCCCTTCAAATGCGTGGGGGATGCTGCCTCCACCCCTGTCCCAGAGCCAGCAGCTGCTTGGCTGTGTTAGTGCAGTATCTGGGATAAAAGGGACTTGAAAGTCCCAGTGACAGCCTGCTGCACGCTTCCTTCTTTGTTGCTTTAAGGCAGCCTTCAGTTTTTCCTTTTAATTTTCCTGCATAAATCTAATGTCTTAAAATATCAACACTTCCTAATGACTTTTTTTTCTCAAACCAAGCCTTATTTCCCTCTAACCATTTAAAAAAATCCCCATACTTGTCAGATTTATCTGTTTCAAGTATTTAGATGCCTCTTTAATAGATTAACTGTTTGACCATTTTCTTTTATGTTTCCTTCACTGGTGAGGAAAGAAACTATAGATTTTTTTTTTTTCCAGGCAAAAATAAGTCTATGGGGCAGCACTGTTTATGCTGGATAAGAGCCTGGGAATCTTAACTGCTTTCTTCACAGACTGTAAGCACAACTAACTTAATGTCTCTTTATGGATTACATTGAGTTGTAACTCTTCAGTGTTCCTGATGCTTATTTAGATGATTTTTTTAAGGATGCTGAATGATTCTGTACCGTGCACGATATACTTTCATTGTCCTTATAATTTATATTTTAATGTACTTTTGCTTTTTATAAGCTCTGCCAGTTTAACTGATGACTTATCTTGCTGCTTTTTATATGGGGGAAAATAATTAAAGATACAGCAGCAACCCAATCCAGCAGCTGAATGTAGCCAGCAGTTCTGATGGAGCCCTCAGAGTCTTGTCCAGATTCCACAATTTTCTCTCCCTGCTCCCTGGATTCACTTCAGCATTGCCATTTTACTGTTGTACCCCCCAAATCTTGTACTTGCTGTTCCTTTGCTGGCATAGGGGTGACCTGGAGAAGCAAATTGTGTGCAGTGCCCATTACTGGGTTTTCCAGAAGGAAGAATTCGCTCTGGAAGGGCCCCGTTTGCCCTTTCTGGTGGGACTCTGTGAATCCATCACCGTGGGTTCAATCAGATTAGCCTCACCTCGAGTGGGAGTCCAGGAAGTCAGCAAAAGTTGGGGTTTATCCCAAGAATAATTGCCTGTGGTATCCTCCTCTAATTCAATAGTTTATAGAGCACTTTTCAAGTTTCAGGACAAGATAAGCCATTTGAAAGGAGTGTCCCTCAATTTGCTGACCCCAGGCACAGCTCAGGGTACAAGAAGGTTTGAAATGAGTGCTTTCATTCACAGAGCAGCTTTGCTCTGGTGCAGGCTGTGGTGAGTGTGTCTGAAATGCAAATTTTCAAGGGAAATGGGATCAGTCAAGTACTGACCAGGGTGTAAATTTGCTTCCTAGAGCAATTGGAAATGTAAATTGGTTTTTCTAAGTAAATTACTGTTGATTTGGGTGGATTAAATGGCTAATGGCAAGCAGAGCTTCTTGTACCCCTGGTGAGGTGAGTAGCTGTTGGAAGAGTCGTGGATTTTTATGGAGGCCTAAAAAGAATCCAGAAATAATATTTTTTCTTTACTATGCAGTGAGGTGTATCATATTCCAATTGAAGTGGCTGAGCTGCCACAGGGCCTATTCTCATATTTGTCACTAATTTGCCATTTATTTGAACTTAGATACTCTGCAGCCTCTTGCAATAGCAGTGCCTGTGGTAGCAGGCGTGTTACACGGTGTTTTAGAGATGCATTTGACTCTGGAGAGCTCTACAAAGCACCAGTTGGAAACCCCTGCGAGCAGCACCCTACAGATTGCGTTCATCACTGGGGATTCCAGCTCTATTGAAAGCAGGTACAGGCTCAGGTGTTTTCACTGTGTTTTTAGAGAGTCTTGAGGAATGAATCAAGTCTCTGCAGGTCAGTAGTGGCATCCTGGGAACTTTCTGCAGCAGTGCACACAGCAGGTTCCCACTGACATTAATGACTTCTGCTTGGAACTGGGTTTGTGCAACATCCCAGCTGAAGGCTGAGAGAGAGGGAGGAAGGAATGCTTGATCAAGACTAAATTCTGGTGAGAGTAGCTTGTATTCTACCAGAATGTATTCCTAAAATTGCAATCTCTTTCCTCAGTCCCGTTCTGAATAGAGGGAATTTGGAGAACAAAGGCACACGAATAGACATCTCTGTGCTTATTCAGGGCTTGCAATTTATCTTGAGCCTTTCAGGTGAAAGATGCTATGAAAGACTCAAAATACCCTGTAAAATAAAACAAGACCTGCCTGGAAGATGTAACAGACCTAAGTGAGTTAAACAACTGCTCCATGGGTGCAGTTGAAGCCTTCAGGAGAGATCCTGAGCTGCCAGAAAGCTGAGCTGGCTGTGGGGAGATGGGCAGGGGGAAGCAGAGGTGTGCAGGCACTGCAGTGAACCAGGTGAGCGCTGAGGAGTGAGTTCTGACTGCTCCTTATCACCTGCCACTTGTGGGGACTCTTCCCACTGGCTTGGTGTCAGCTGTATGAAATGACTCCAGGAAGGTGTGGAAATGTCTTGGGCTCCTTTTTGTTTTGCTTCTGAAAAAGCTGTGTGCTGGGCACAGGAAGGCAAAGAGGTGTGGGTTTACAAACTGTGGCAGAGAGGAGAATAATGGGATCCTTTTGTTCTGTTCATGGGTTTAGCTGCTTAAGAGACGCTTATCTAGAAATGACTTTTCTTTTCATCGAAGTGATGCCTGCCATGCTGCCATTTTTGTGACACTGTTCCAGTGGAGAGGTATCTTTATAAATTCAGCAATATTCCAGAGTTCAGCCATGTGAGTTTGGTCTTCAGCATCCCCAATGACTGTTTCACACTGCTTCAAGTGGTATAACTTTCATTAAGTGTGTTGGTGGTGGAAGTAATGTTGCTGAGGTTTTGTGGTTTGCTTATTTTTTTTTTTTTTTCCCCTCATTGTGGTTGGGCAGAGGAGAAAACTTGCCAAGTTTTTCAACTTGTCTGATTTAGCCTTGCAGACATTGCTTCTTGTTACGTTGTTCTCTATTACATTAAGAAGCTCTTTAGGAACTGGTATCTCATCCCCAAGGACATACTTGTAAACAAGTCCCTCTCAATCTTTTTGATAAAATAACCAGAGTGATCTCTTGCCTGCTCTCTGTTATGAAACACTTTCTGGCCTGAAAACAAATATTCTGATGCTTTCCATAGCATTTGATTTCTTTTTGTTGTGGTTTTTTTCCAATACTGTCAGTGAATGTGAACGTTGGTTTTAAACACACCAGTCTCACTCTCTGTCCTGTCATTTGCAGTGATGGGAAGAGCTGCTGCTCCTGTTTCATCAATCCTGAAAGGCCTTATTGCTTTAAAATGGCACGGGTCATTAGTGCTTTATTACTGGTTTTATTTTATTTCTGATTGTTACTGAGCAGTATGAGCCATTAATCCCTCTCAGCTTCTCTTCTTAGCAAAATTCCCTTTCCATGAGTATTTCTGCCCTTTCTAGAACAGCCCTGCCTGGAATTGCAGTAAAATACCTGTTGTGGGAGTGGATGTGTCCCTGTGGAAGCCCTCCAGGCTGCTGGGGGGATCAGCATCTCCCAGTTCACCAAACAGTTGTGGTCAAGGTGTTCAGGCTTACCCCAGACTACTGACAAACATGAGGATTTCTGATACCCTGAGCTGTTCCTTGCTGGAGAGCTCATGACAAAAGTCTGATCACAGCTCCTGAAAACCACTGTGGAGCAATCAACTCCCTGTTGCTTACTCTGTTTTAATTTCCTCATAGCTTACAGTATCTATTAGGGAATTATGTGCATTATTAAATCAAACACCTTAAAGCACTCAAAACCTCACATCTGTCAAGGTCAACTTGATCAGGACGAATCAACCCAACCTTTTATGAATTCCTGTCCCATAATTTTGCCTCAGTTACAATAGCTGGACACATTTTTTCCTTTTTTTGCCTAAGATTTAGCCCAGAGCAAACCAGTTTTTGTGCAGCTGAGTCACTTCCCTTGTCTTACATGGGTATTGGTATGATGTTATCAGTCTTCAGAGATGTATTAAAATTAGCACCAGCGTGTCAACTGTGTCCCAGGGTGCTTTCAGCGAGTTCCTGTTGTTATCCTTTGAGTTGCTCTTGATTGCAGCTGCAGCGTGAAGTACTTTGTCTTTCTCAAGTGATACAAGTATATCCTCCTCCTTCATTCAAAATGTTTACCAGAAGTATTTATTGAACTTTTTTGTCATTATTAATAATTTTGCCTTTCTCCTGCAGTAATGGGGTCCATGCCAGTGATGAAAATCTCATTACAATTTTAAAAAAAAGCTCTTTGTCATACTTAGCCCTTGTGCTGTGGATTTTCCCTGGTGCCTTTTGATTGTTCTATCAGTTATTCTCCATTTTCCAGTCTCGTGCCCATTGACTGTCCTCTCTTAGTTGGTAACAGTCTCTGTTTCCCATCTCCTGCTGTGAGGAATGTTGGCTCCATGTTAACCCTGTCAAAGGTGACAAGGATAAACCTGCTCACACAGCTGAGCATTGGTGCAGCTCTGACCTATTGCATGTGACACACGTGATGTAGCCAATGAAATCTGATGCTTATTTTAGAGCAAATCAACTTTTAAATTTTTTTTTTTATAGTGTCACCTAGGGGAATTAATTTTAAATTCAGTGGGATTTATTGGAAGCTTAATGCTACCTTTGAGTCTCTTTAAACTCCCAGCGTGATTTCTTTTTTTCTAAGTGTCATGAATACATGTGTGAGTGCTCTTGACTTTCTAGGAGAAACTGCCGTTGGTATTTCTTACAAAATTGTAACAATCCAGTTGTAGAAATTGTTGGGTGTTGAAGTGAAATTGTGTATCACCAACACCATGGAGCACAAAATGTGTGCAAGACAGAACTGGATTGTGTTCTAGGCCTGATGCTGTGTGCTTCTTATTTTCAGGGACAGGGTTATTTAGGATTTGGAGGGGAAAAGGCAGTAGGTATTGCAGAGAGCTCAGGTTGTACCAGCTTGTGATCACTGGGAGCACTTAATTTGATGTTCTTGCTGAGCAAACTGGATTTTTATGAACTTTGCTATGGTTGTGCCCTCAAGTTCAGAGGAAATCTTGTCTGTTTATCTGCAGAGGGAAGCAGAGCTGAAGACTTGTGCCTTGTATGAGCTGCTTTGTTGCTGTATGACATGGACAGTGAAATTTAATCTTTGTCTTGCCTAAACTTTAAGGCTAAAAATAGCTCACCTGTCACGTAAGGGAAGCTTCAGAAGTGAGAACCAGTGCTGTGGGGAGGCTGTGAGATAATGTAATGGGGTGTCGTGTACATGAGAGCGTTGGACTACATAACCTGCATTTTATTTTTTGCCCCATTTCCCCAGTGGCAGGTCTGTTCAGAGGGCTAAAGGAGGGGAAACCCATTCCTGGCCCAAGAATAAAGGTGAGGTGAAACCCTTCCTAACTGGAAGCCACTTGTGCAAGTATAGCAATTAGTAAACCCTTCCCATGTGAGATTTCCCTGATTACATAGGTTTTGGAAGTTGTGCTTTTACAATTTCACTTGTTAAGATATTGCTTTTACTGCAGACTGAACAGGTTTATTTCTGGCTCTAGCAGAAAGCAATTACTGCAGCTACAAAAACATTGAGTATTGAACTTAGAATTCTCAGCCTGAGAATTTCTGGGCCAATTTTTTTTTTTTTCTTCTGGTGAAGCAGAATTTGGTGGTGCTATACTAAGATGAATTTGATTTTATGGTATTTTGATTTTAAAGCAAACAAAAGCACCCCTAAATTCCCCAAACCCTATAAAAATCTAAACTATGGTTTGAGACTTAACCCATGTCAAGGTGGGTTTTGCTGGTTGTGGTGTAGAGTAGATTGGGTTTGTGGGGTTTTTTTGGGGTGGGTTTTTATGATCTTGATTTTTTGTACAGTGGTTTCTTACCTTCATTTTTTGTATATGAGGGCTGATTGGACAGTTGGTGGTAGAATAGTTCTTTTTAGATCACTGCTGAGGTGAAACCTTAGCTTGACGATGCAGTTTCCTGTTTAGGTGCTCAGTCTGAATCCAGTCTTGCACCCACCCGAAGTGGAGGCAGTCTCGTGTCAGCTTCCCGGGCTCAGAGCTCGGTGGTTTCAAACTGCAGCACAGCCTGTGGTTACTTACAGGAACAGAGAGTGCAACAAACACTGATTGAATTCTCAAATCTTTGTGCAAACACTGATTTCTAAATGCATTTGTGGAGTTTTGTTCTCCATTTAGCTCAATTATGTGACTCCTGTTCCATGGGGCTTTCATGGATTTTGTTCTGTGAGATCTTTCAGCTGGGCATGGCTATTTCAGCAGATAAACCTTGAAGAAAGAGCTGGTTCAATGCAATTCTTGCTCAGTGCTAATAGAAGGCCAATTTTGGCACTGCAGACTGGGGGGTTTGAAGGCAGGCTGTGCATCCAGCTCTGGAACAAAGCTGCTCTGGGAAGTGCTGGGACTGCTGCACCAACCCTGTGCTGTATCCAGTGAATCAACCACGGGGGAAGTCTGTCTGAAGCTGGGTTAAACAAATACTTGAAACCTTTCCATGTATTTTTACTAAAAGCTGGGCTTTTGGAAGGAAACTGTGATTATTCACTGAGTTTCCTATCCATGGCTTTTGTTTGACTGCTGTGAGCCATAAGGATACTGATAACAAGGTATTAATTACATGTTTTCATTCGAAAACTAGTTCTGCTCTTCTTCAGTGTGTTGGGAGAACCTGACCCCTCTGTCTGTTCTCCTATCTGTGGAATGAAGATAATGCTGCTGCTCTGTTCAGCACAGTCATTATAAGGTGCTTGAATATGTATAAAAGGACGTTAGCTGAAAAAGAAGCTTAGAATTTAGGTATGCCTATGTGTCATGTAGATAATCAGAAGAATTTGTGCTCTTGGTTGGAGTGGGAGTGTGATAGCCACACATTGCCATAGCAGGAGGGCTGGAAACGAGGTGAGGTGCTTTTAGAGAACTCTCTCAAATGCTGTTTTCTATGAGGTGGTAAAGCTGATGCGTTTGGGCACAGAGAGCCTTGCCAGGTTCCCGGTAGGGGACTGATTCCTCACACATCTTTGAGTGCACAGCCACTTAGTAACTTCCCAGGCTAAAATGTTTTCTCCCATCAAAAGCCTAGAGCTTTTGTGTTGTTGGTTGTTTTGGGTTTTTTCTTCCTTTTTTTGTTTTTTTTTATTATTTTTTTCAAGAGACTCTGTGTAAGTGAGCTGGAAATATCACCAGTAGCTGTGATTCAAGTGAAATTCCTGCTGCTAATTACACAGGCTTTTTGCTAAAGGTAGTAAATAGAAATCATTCATGGGTCCTTAGAGGCCTCAAAATCATTCAGTATTCAGGGTAAATATATCAGGGAGCTTCATAAGAGAATAATTTTAAAACAAAGCCTGGTCAGCTCTTTAATAATTTACTGATTGTGATAGGAAGGAGAATATCTAATAACTAGCAAGATTGCTTTCAAGTAGAAAATAAATTAGTGTTAGAGGAGTGTTTTTTCAAAGAATCATAATTACTATTAGAGAAACATTTGGTTATCATATCACTTCTTGATTGCTTTACAAGCACTTACCAAGGCAAAGGCACTTGATGTGATTGTTTAGGAAGCTGCAAAGACAGATTTCTTCATGTGACACCTGTCTGAAACAGGGAGCTCTCAACAGCCTTCTCAAGTCCAGTCTTACAATATTTTCTGTGGTCCAGTAAAAGGTTTTTGTATCTGATGGCCACCTATGTTCAGTGGTCTGCCATGGGAAGGGAAACTCCTGGACTTACACAGGTGCTCCAAGGGCTGGAACACCTCTCCTATGAGGCCTGGCATTGCTCAATGTGAAAAGAAGGCTCCAGAAGACCTCAGAGCCCCTTCCAGTGTCTAAGGGGGCTCCAAGAGAGCTGGAAAGGGGCTCTGGACAAGGGCCTGGAGTGACAGGATAAGGGGGAATGGCTTTAAACTGAAGATCAGATTTAGATTGAAGAAATTCTTCCCTGTGAGGGTGGGGAGGCCCTGGCACAGGGTGCCCAGAGAAGCTGTGGCTGCCCCTGGATCCCTGGCAGTGCCTAAGACCAGGTTGGAGCAGCCTGGGATAGTGGAAGGTGTTGGAGTTGGAATGAAGTGAGCTTTGTTTCCTTCCAACCCAAACCATTCTGGGATTCTGTGACTCTGGCCAGCTGTCAGCTACTGAGTTTTATTTCTAAAAGCTGAATTTAGGATAGTAATGGGAATTCAGTGGGGAATACAGACCTACCCTACAGCAAGGACTTGCCCTTCTGGGCATCTTTGATCTGCTGATGGTGCTGACTGTGGGAAACCCAGGTCACAGCCTGTAGGGGAACTTTAATGGGAAGAGGGACGTGTGAGCAGTCCTTGCCTCCACCCCTCAGGCTTTGGGTCTGTTTTGGCCCAAGAGGCCAAACAAGTTGGCCACTGAGATGACAGGACCAGGGGTGAACTTGGCTTTATGGAAGGTTTCAGGCTCTTGAATAGGGAAGATGAAGAACCAATCATGTGGGAAATGCAGGAAGGATGGCCTTGCACCCTTGTGTAAGTCTTGAGGGTGTCTACAAATGTTAATTGTTCACCTAAACCCTTTGGGATGGATTGTGCAATGGGATGGGATGATCAAAGGAGGAGGGAAAGTTGAATTAAAGAGTGAAGGAAAGGATGGGTGAGGTTTTTGTTTCCTAAGGGTCCTTTGTCCCTAACACCACCACACTGGCCTGAGGAGGAGGTTGCTCCTTTGTCTCCCAAGCTGATAAAGCTCTGCTGTGTGACATGGTGTTCCTGCCTCCTCTGCTAATGACTCTTAATGACACAGCACTGAGAGGAAAATATGGCCTTAATGAACCCTGATGAATGGCTGTGTCTTAAAAAGGAATTAAGTGATATTTTTTGAGGGGGGTAGAGTGAAGATACACTAATTCTAATTACTTTTATTTTATGGCACTCTATATTTTCCAAATAACTGATAAAGTTTATGCTGGGCTGTAATGCTGCAGTAAATTCCTAACAAAAATTATTTTCTATCATTATGTTAGCTTATAAATTTCTCTGTAGATTTTATTAGATGAGCTTCGTGAGCAATCCATTAAAAACGGGAGCTGTAGAAGTTGCAAGTTTTCCATGTAGTTTACTGAAAACTTCCATGTTTTCCTGAATGAGCGCAAAATGGATGTGGTTCTTTAGTCACAATTCATTGGCACATGGCAGGGGCTGGTGCTGTGCATGCTGTGCAGGAAGGAGAAAGGCTTCCACCTCCTGCCAATGCTCAGCTGCTTTCTTGATGTGGGCTCAAATCCCCTGGGTACAGCTCGTGAGAATGAGCGAACAATTGATGTTTTACTCTGAGCTAATGCATGTTGTCATAAATTTTAACAGGACTGGTTTACTTTTAAAGTAATTCCTAATGTTCTAGGCCTCTAGCTCTTCCTAGAGAACTTCCAGTCATGGAATTGCTGAGGTTGGAAATGACCTTTAACGATCATCAAGTCGAACTGTGTCAATCCAGCACCACCACATTCATCTGATCCGTGTCCTCAGTGCCACCTCCACAGGTTTTTGGAACACTTGCAGGGTTGGTGATTCCACCACCTCCTGGGCAGCCCATTCCAAAGCCTGGCCACCCTATCAATGTAGAAATTTTTCCTGCTTCTCTCTGTTCTGTACTTCTGGTGTGCATCCATGTAGTGACAGATTCTGCTTTTATAGCTGCAAAATGGAAGTGCAAAACCTGCTGTAGGTTCACGTGTGTGAGAAGTGCTGAAGGTTTCTGGCTTTTCTTTCTGACAAACTGTGCCTTCCAAAGTGCCACAAGTTGGAGTGGTTGAGACAACTCTGACTGCCATATTTCTTTCTTTAACCTAAATAGCTTACACTCTTTCACGGGGGATTTTTTTGGTGGTTTTTGTTTGGTTGGTTTTTTTTGGTGAAATGTACCTTGTAGAACCTTAGCTTCCAAATCAGTCTTCTGCAGTTCCTGGGAGGGAAGAGAGTGAGGCAGTGGAAGAGGTGGCAGTGATTTGTCATACTGAGCTTTGATGTGTTTGGGGGGAAAAAAATTACTTTCAGATACGCTAGCTGGAGTTAAACTTGTCATAGTTGTTTATTCTTCCTTCTATTCCTAAAGAAATCAAGAGATTTCTAAAAATTTTTAGAATTAATCATTTATCCATTCATGTTATTGCCTGTTCCAGAAACTGGGCTTGGAGTAATCTTTAGCTGGAATGCTCCCTTCTTTATAGCTGTCAAATATAGTGGCTGTTTCTGAATCCTAATAGATACAAAGATATAATATCACTTTCAGATGTTTTGCTGAGGTTTCCTATTGCAATTGGAATCTCTGACTTGGCTGAGTTAGGTAGCAACAAATTCATGTGCCCTACCTGGAGGAGCTGTTCTGTTTCTTGTGGCTGATGAAAAGGCATTGCTTCCCCATTTAATGGCAGCATCCTCTGAAAGCTGTGCAGATGATACAGATGTAATCCAGATCCCCATTTCAGAGTGTTAATTCAGCTTGATTTTATAGCAAGCAAAACTTAAATGGAAGCTTTCAGTGAGAAAACTGAGCAGCATCAAGTACTGGAGCTTGAAATGTATCATGGTACATGAAGGAACTCAGATAAAGCAGGAGTTTTTACCTGCTCAGTGCTTTGGAAACAACTAAAAAGAATAGGATTAGTGGGAAAATATTCCAGGCAGGGAAACGCTCTCAAGATCGCAGTGAGTCAGAAGGTGGCAGCAATGACACTGCCATCCCTCTGCTGTGCCTTGCCTTGACAATAGCTTACAGCTGGCACTGCGAGAATTGCAAACTTTGGATTATGGTAGGAGCTCAGAGGGATCTGGAAAATATTGAATAACGGTAAAAGGTTGGCTCAGCAATGTGCCCGTGCCCACTCCGTTCCTCCAGAGTCAGCCTGGACCCTCATCGAACAGCGCAGCGGCTTCCTGCAGACGCTGCACCAGCGATTCCTGGTGCTCGGGAAAGCCTCTCTGTTCCCCCCAGGGCCTGGTTGTGTGTCTGCAGTGCTGCTGACCTGGGCTCCCTTTAGCCTGGCTCTGATTTTTGTGTCCCTGCTCGTGAGAGCTTTCCCTGCTGAGCACAATCAGGTGTTTTCCGAAGGGAATATCCCCTCTCCCAGGGCAGGTTCCACCCACCCTGAGTCTGCAGCCAGCACAAGGAGCCAGGTGCTGCCCCTCCTGCTGCTCAGCCACGTGCAGTGAAACACAGCCAGGCAAAATAAACGTGGTGTGTTACAGCTGTCTCTGCAATTTCATTAATTGTGAACTATAAACTGAGCTCCACCCAGGAAAAGTTGTGCTTTCTTTTAGAAAGATGCCTGTCAGGGTCCTCTCACCCCTTATTCTATTACAAGGGGAGACAAACAGTTGGAATTCAAAATTTGCTGCTAATGGGCAACAACAGCTGGGCTGTTTGACATTTTCAGACTATTTTGGTGTTGCCTCCTTGCTGCACCTTTCTATTTACTTGTGTCTGCCTATGGCATTAACACATTGCTTTTCCATGACCCAGCACTGTTGAGATAAACTGCTAGACCCAAGTCCTTTCAGCATTTCTCAGGAAGTGTCGTTGTGCTCGTGTCTAAAGGTGAACTTGTATTTCTGAATAATTGATGGCTGGTAGTTAATTTCTTTACCTTCAGAAAGGAAGAAACTTATTAATGAGGATAATGCATGAGAGATCAATGGCAATGTGTGTGACATCGATTAATGATTTCAACTTGTAACCAGGCTGAAAAAAGCAGCTGGGCTCTGTATTTGAGCACACAATTATCTGTAATTGTGCTGATAACTTGGTGGGAGTGGAAAAACAGGTAAGGCACCATTTAAAAGGGTACAGACAACTGGGCAGAGGTCTTCTCCCTGATACTCACTGAGCTGGCTTCTTATGAGCTCCTCAGGGTCAAGGTGATGCACAGAGGTGGTGTGGGTTTGTTTTTTCTGCAGGGATGGCATGTGTATGTGTGTATCTGTAAAATATGGGTGAATCTGTGCACAGGAGTGAAGCCAATGCTGGAGAGACAGTTTTGTTCTCAATAACAAAAAATTGTCATCAGGCAGGCAGATGGTGAAGCTGAAAATGGTATCAGGAGAATGGCCCGAGGTGTTACGTTTCCTTTCTTTAACCCTCCCACCTACCCATGACAACAAAAGCTCAACAGATCATGTTCTAGACCCAAACTTTCAGTGCACAATATAAGGAAGTGAAAACTTAATCTGCCCTTTGAAATTTACCTGAAACTTTCCCCCATCAATCCTGTGTTTTAACGAAGATGCTGCATAACAGAGGAAGCTCTGTAATGAAAGCTGGAAGTTGTGTGTTTATTTGTAAGCACATACTGCTTGCCTTGGGGGAGAAAAAGGAGTTTGCTCTCTTGGGCAGGGTGATCTTGGTGTGTACTGAACTTCTCAAAGCTGAGCTTCTCTTTAAGCACCCACTGGTGTGTGGAATGAAGCTTCCCCTGCACTTCTAGGACTCTGCCTATGGCCAGACTTGAGTGAGAATTGTGTTTTGGGGACCTGTGCACCCTCAAAGAATCCTGTAGAACTGCAGAGAGATGTTTTCCTCTTCTTCAAAAGGAGCACATGGGCTGTGGAGTACTCGTTTTCAGGGAGGGGAGCTGTGGTGTCTGTAGCAGAGGCAGCCTGGCTGTGCTCTGTGAGTCAGCGTTCTGCTGGAGCTGAGATGTTGCACACACTACAGGGGACTGGAGGAGCTCCTCCACCTTCCCATTCTAGCCTGGGAGTAGGATTGGATATTTATGTGCCAACTTTTTTGTTAAATGCTTCAAAACCATATGCATTGGTTTAATTTCATGAGCTGATCTTGTCTAATATGTTTCCTTGATTAAATGCATCCCCTGTCCTAACGTGACAGTGCCTTCCGTTGTTCAGCACTTCATTTTCCTCCCCACAAATGGTACAGCTTATCCCTGGAAAACAAAGAACTACATTTTTTCCTCTCATCTGACACAGTGAGGGAACAGTTTTACGGAGTCAAGAAGCCTCGAGCGACAGGCTCAAGCAAACTTCAGAACTTATGTTAATGTTTTCTTTTTCAAGCCCCTTGAGAGTTATTAGTAACAGCAAAATAAGCTGTGATGTTGTACCACAGGATGGGATCAGACTTAGACCTTTCCTTGCCATTTTTAGAAGATAATGTCATGTAATGCATACTAGCCCTGAAATGTGGAAGTCTAGGCAAGACCACTTTGTAGGGGTTTTAATTCTTCATGCCAGCTCCAAAGCCACATGTTAGAAAAGCCTCTGTGTGTGTTATTGCTTGGTGAGCACCAGAGTTTTGGAGCACGACTTGTCCCTGTCTTGCTTGATGCTTTATGAACCAACATTATGGCCCTGTTTGAATTTTAGGAGTTCCCTTAGCTGGAAATGAGTTACACTGATGGCATGTCTCCTTATTTAAAGTTACACATTGCTGATCTGCAGCATGTTTTCTCATTTCCCTTCTTCTCCAGCCTTACAACTTCTTTTAATAGCTGGATTTCATCCCACCACTATATATCTAGTCCTCAAAGATGCTGTTGTTGTCTGGAAGACTATTTCAATCCTCCTGGGTTACAAATATCTATTGACTTTGACATTAACTGAAATAATTTCAGACTTTGGGATTTTGTGTTTATATCTGCCTAACTTTAGTTTATCCTGTTCTTGCTGCAGTCATCCTGCATTTTTTATATTCTTTGCTTTCCTTTCTCACAAGCCTTTTTGAGGTCAGACAATCCTTTATAAGGCTTCAGCCTGATTTTAGTTCAGCCTAATGTTTGCCTTTGCACTATTTGGTGTCCAAGACAGTTGTCTCTTACCAGTTTTTTCCTAGATTCTTGTAGACAATTTATTTCTAACTTCCCTCTATCCAGACATTTCCTCTCATCCTTCTTCACCTTGCTTATGATCCAGGTTTCTTGGGTTGAAAATCTTCCATGGAAGAAGTATTGAACTTCTCTGCTTCTCACTCCTTGAGCTCCTTGGACATCAGTAAATCAGTTAGTTTAACAATTCTTTGCCATTCTGAACATGAATGCCAGACCTGCTTCTGTTTCTTCCCTGTTATTTAGTTTAGATGAAAACAACTTTATTTACAGTTTGTTTTTTACAGCTGCTCTCTGCTACTGTTTTATTTGCTCCTTACCAGCACCATCTCTGTGTTTTGAGACTTTCTGTTCTTACCTGCCCAGGCAGTTTGCACTGATCTAAGAATTATTCCAGTGGTTTCTGTCTGCTGTGCTGGCTGGATCCTTTCTGCTGCCTAGCAGACTCCTTAGCGAGCTTTTCTTCTTCTTCTGTTCTCTGCTCTGCCCTGGTCTCCAGTTGTACTTGCTTGTGGCTGTCCTTGTGCTGAATGAAAGATAAGTGTGCCTTAACTTCTGAAGTGATGCTGACACCTAAAGAGAGGGTCACACTGCATGGATTTGAAGGGGTTTTTAGGACTGGGTGTAGGATTTGGTTGCCCAGAGAAGCTGTGGCTGCCCCATTGCTGGCAGTGTCCACAGCCAGGCTGGATGGGGCTTGGAGCAGCCTGGGATAGAGGACGGTGGCCCTGCCCATGGCAGGGGTGGCACTGGATGGGCTTTAAGGTCTCTTTCAACCCAAACCTTTCTGTGATGAGATACAGGGATCTCTCAAGCTCACCTCTGGCCAGGCTGTGAACAGCTCAGGGAGGGCATCAGCTGCAAACTGCTGCTCTGTCTGTTGGCTCCCAGGGTGGTGCTCTTGCTTGCCCAGGCAAGGATTGCAATGTGCGATTCTTCAGGAGTTACTCCAGAATCACGGAACAGTTCAGGTTGGGAAGGACCTTTGGGATCATTGACCCAGCCGTGCCGAGCCCACCACCAACCCATGCCCTGACTGCCACACCCACACGCCTTTTACATCTCCCCGAGGCAACCTCTTCCGGTGCTTGGCCACCCTTTCAGTGAAGTATTTTTCTTTGATTATCCCCACCAGGCTGAGTCCTGAGGACACCCCGGACCCTATGAGAATTCCCCACTCTGGTAATTTTAAGTCTCCGGAGCTCTCATAGTATTTAGTGTCAAAGGCAAACCGGTTGTTTTAAACACACTTGGGTGCGTTTCCATCCGTGGCTTCGCTCCTGTCGTGGTTTGGGGCAGGAGCGGTGCCCGGGGCACCCCCGGGAGCGCCCGGAGCCGCCGCCGGTCCAACACCGCCCTCTTCGGGCCCGGCCGCGCCGGAGCGGGGGAGCCGGGGAGCCGAGGGGATGGGGAACAGCACCCGGGCAGCGCAGCGAGCTGGGAACGGGCTCTGCCAGAGCTGGGAGTGACAGCGGCCACCTCTGCCATCCCCGCTGGGAGCTGGTGACTGCCCAAAGCTGTCCCCGCTCTCGCACGGGTGCTCTGTCCCGGTGGTCATTGCTCTGCTTTTCCTGTGTGAATTGCAGCTCAGGTGACTGATCCACGCTGATCTATTCCCTAGTCAGGACCTTGGTTTTTCCCCTCCTTAGGACAGTCACGCGTTTTGGGTCAAGAAGTTACCTGTGGGCAGCAATTCTTAGAATTGTGCCCGGAACTGTCTCCCTGCCTGTGCCCAACCCCAGGAGTGCCCAGTGCGCCGTGTGACTCGGTGTTCAAGCACTGAACTCGCGAAAGTGAAGCGGATAAGGATGGAAATGACTATTTTCAGCTGTAGGTGCCCGTGAGCTGCTCGCAGCAGCCGCCCCAACAAAGGCCCCCCGAGCCCAGCCGCGTCTCCTCCTCGGCTCCAGCAGAGGGTCGCTCCCTCCATCCCATCCCAATCCCACCCCCAATCCCAGCCCTCCGTTTAACGCCAGCCCCTGCGCTGCCTCGCCATCCGCGCTGGAAGCAGGGCAGGAGCAGCAGACCCGGCAGCGCCGCGCGATGCTGCGCTCCAGCCGCTCCCGCGGGGCGCTGTGCGAGCGCGCAGCCGGGCTGCGCTAGGGACCCGGAGC
>VZTJ01002475.1:732802-763595 GCA_013397795.1 Orthonyx spaldingii | reverse complement strand
TCCGCCTCGTCCTTCCCTCCGCCCCCGTGGCCTCGCGGGGAGCTGCCGGTGCCGTGCGGGGAGCGGCGGGGGACGCAGGCGCCTCGGCAGGCGCTGGCCAGCGGCAGCGAGCAGCCTCGGTACCCGAGCTTCCCCAGGCGCCGGGGATGCGAGGGGCTCTGCCCGGCTGTGCGGGGGTCCCGCCGGGATGGGGGCAGGGGGGGCTCGCTCCTCCGAAAGTTGCGTGTGGCAAGAGGTGACAGCATCGCCTTTATTCTGGGATTCACGATACGCGAGGCGTGTTTCGGTGGTGAGGAGCGTTTGCGAGCCCGAGGCAGGAGTTGGCTCCTGCGGGATGTGCAGCGCGGGGGGAGCCGCTGCCTCTCCCCTCCGGTCAGGTGAAGGGCTCCGGGCTTGGGCTGGCAAGTTCGGTGGCAGCTGTTTCACCACTTGCATGTCACAGCTCCAGGAACTTTCTCGGGGGGCTCAGCCGCTCGCATCGGCTCCTTCCCAGCTGTCACTCTCTCTGTCGCTGATGTTAAAGGAGTACTTTGCTCCCTGGCATGTGTACAGTAATAGTAGCCGGCTATTTTCCCACTCCTACGAGTTCCTTTAGGCGTAGTTTGAATTACTTGAAGATGACAGGTGCTTATAGAGCTGGCTTTCTCCTCCTGTGCTATTTTGTAGGTAATCTAAAGATACATTGGTCTTGTTTTTCTCTCAGATCTTGTAATATATTAATTTTCTTACTGCTGTTTGTGCTTATGCTAAAATATAAACAAGTGATGGCTTTCGCCTCTCTTTAATTAGGAAAAAAAAGTATTTTAGAACTGTCTGTATGTTCAAGACGAGTAAAATTTCCCTGTGTGTTGTTGTTTAGCACAGGCACAAATCTCAGCGCTTGTGACTTAGGCACGAAACTAAGTTGAGTTCATCTCAAACACAAGGAGGTTTTTGTTAGGTAAGACCGAGAGCTCGAATGGCTCTGTCTTGCTGCTTCAAAGCAGCAACAGCGGCGTGCTGGAGATGCTGAGCACCGCGTCCGCCTTGCCCCGAGCCCCCGGGTGCAGGCTGGGCTCAGAGGCGAGGCTGGCAGCGAAGGGCCGGGCAGACCCTCGGTGGAGGCGATGTTGTCACCGATCGGGCTCGCTCTGACACCACCGCGGTCTTGTTTACATTGCTAGGCAACTGCACAAAGCACAGATTTATTAGAGAGGCTGGGAAATCTAACCTAGTTAAATAGCTGCTTCCTTGAGTAAGCAATATGTGGAGCTATTTATTCCCCCCTTTTCTCTCCCTTCCAACTGTTTTTGTGTTCTTGACACTTGTCATGTCAATTGAGATCAGATCCTGGGCTTTTGATGAATCATTTAGCCAGATGCTTGGAAAGAAGAGTGTTCTGTGCAAATAGCAAAGTTTTAAGGGGGCAGAAGACACTTTGTATTTGAGGGAGATAATATAATATGAGCTAAATGCATGAAAATGTAACATATTTCAATTATTTTTAGGAAGGCCATGAAATATTGTTTTAATTATCAGTTCAGTGGAAAATAGTGACTGTAAGGGTTTTTTAAATCATTAGTATGCCCTTCTCTCTCCTGTTTGAGCGTGCTTCCTACTATCCAAAGTAATAGGCACTGATTTTAATAACTGATGTTTTCTGAGCTGCTGGTAGCACTGAAGTAAGAAGAAAGTTTTTTACTCTTAAGCTAAATATCTGGTGTGAAGTGTATCGGTCTGGACTGTGTCGCTGATTTTTATTTTTTTCCGGTAAAAAAAAAAAAAGCAAAGTTTTGCAGGTGCACTTTGTCCCTGAAAATTCAGTGAAGTTTGGAGCAGCTCCAGTTAATGCCACCGGTGCCTTTCCGCATCTTCCATCAGGTGGTGCTCTCTCCATAACTTTTAGGATGTAAATACCTCCCGTCTCCGATTATTTTTCAAAGCCTACTGCGTTTGTACAGCAGCCTTTTGTTAAACATCCCGAAAAATCACTGTGCAAGTTGTTGGCTGGGCTTTTCTGAAGTGATCGCCGGACTAGGAAATAGCAAAGGCACAAGTCAAGACAAAATGTATGCAGTTCCTCCCCGATTTGCACAGCTGCTGCTGCTTTGTGTTATCCCCAACGTAAATTTAGGAATACTACAAAGAGACAGCAGAATGCTCATGGCTTCTCCCTGGAATACCTCGTTTCACACTGAGCTGGCTAACACTCATTTCTTTATGTAATTTCTGTATCGCTCTATTTATAACTCTTCTCCCCAGCAATTACTTCCACTTCCCTGCAGTCTCGGTATTTATCTGTAACTCAACATATGCTTTTCGAGGTTCTAAACTTTGTGTCAGCTCCAGGGTCAGCTACTAATTTAAATGCTTTACTTTCCATGCAAGACACAGAAGTAGCACCAGGTAATGGCAGTAGTTCCCAGTTCCTTCAGAATTTTGGAGCTGGAGGAGCATTACTTGCAGGAAAGTTCTCCTGAAAGCACGTGTGCAGCTTTTCTCCCACCAAAACATGTGGGGTATTCTTGCAGTTGCTGCACACTTCACTGTTGTCTGTTTTGCGAGCATTTTTAACACAACAGAGGGGTAAATAGAGAGATTAAAGTCATTTGCAGCTGTGAAAAAGCATCGGGGTGAGAAAGCAGGACAGCGGGTTTACATGGGGGCTGTTGACCTGAACACCAGATTTTTTTGACATTTATTTTTCTTCTGATGTCAGTGCTTGCTTTAATTTTTCCCCTTATCCCGCTCCTTGTTTTGCTGGCAGAGCTCCGGAATGCGTGGATGTGTCGCTGGCTGTTCCCAAAGGCTGCTGCCACATCGCAAAGTTATGGCAGCTGAGAGTTCATTACACAGGGCTCGTCCAGGAGGGAGAGAAGATGAAAAGGGAGCGAACTGCAAGGAAATTTTTGGGGAAGCTTTAATTTAGTCGGAGTTCATTTGCTCAGGTTTTGCTGTCAGTAAATTGGCAGTGAAAAACGGGTCTTTCTGAGTGAGCTGCTCTGTGTGGCAATTGTTAACAATGCAGCCATTTAACTCAATAATCACTTTTCTCTCCCTCTGGGGAGCTGTTAGCACCACAATTCCACTTTATTTTTATCCCCGGCTGGCTCGATTTGTTTTCTAATACATAAACAATTAATACTGAGGAGGTGATGTTGTGAAACTGCCTCTTTCCACGGTGGCAACGAAAGGTCACTGTGTGTATAAAGGCGTTTTGTGAATCTCTGAGGGATAATCCTTCTCTTTTACAAATGCAGAGCCCTTTTAAACCATCCACCCTCCTGCGAGTCCCCGAGCTCTGCTTGCCTTGTTTAATTGTACTTTTCAAGTCTGTTGTGCTCTGCGTGCAGGCCCACGTGCTCTAGTTTTCATTAATATTATGGGAATGATTTGGGGCACTTACTGGAGAATATTAAAGTATATATTTTTCAGAAGGCACCATCATCTGTTGCCATGGAAACCCGAGTAGTCGTAAAGATGTAGGTCTGAGGCTTTGAACCTCGAAAGCCATGGACAAGGGTTGTTTCTTATAGGAACAATTACTTTTGTATGTAAAATCCAGTTAAGTGGAGAGAAGAAAGGGAAATAAATTGATCTGTTCAGCATTGCACTGACAATCCTCTTGAACAGCATTCAGCACAGAAGGATCAGTGTCTCTGATTCTCTCGCTGTGTGTATGGTGTGGGTTTTTTTAAGCTCATTATTTATCATAATAGTTGTTTTATGCCTCTGGTAATTTTCATTGTGATTTTATAAGCGAGGTGCACGAATGTGTATTGGCAGGTATTGTTCTTTGCTTGAATGGGAAGAGCTGGATGTACAATGGAGAGGTGTGCATTGGAGCTTAAATATTTTGGCAATGGGCAAATCTGAGACTGATTTAACATGGCCCTAATTAAAAAAGAATAAAAATAGCAGATGTTGTCTCAAATCCACCTACCACAATCTGATTGATGTACACACAGGTTTGCTCATCGATGTGAGCGACAATATTTGTGTTTTACCACAGAAATGCTGCAGCCTGCTTAACATCCCCACAAGCTCTGCCTGTGTTTGGGTGACGAGCAGCAGGATGCGTGTGTGCATCGCTATATAAAGCCCTCTGTCTTTTTTAGAGAGACATCCCTTAATTTTTTATGGAAACTGCTTCAGTCTGTTTCCTCGGTGCCTTGCAATGCACAGATTAAATATGTAACTGAGCTTCCAAAATCTGCTCGTAGGTGCATTCATAGATGAGGCTTTCCTCACATGGCTTTTAAATAGCAGCAGCACACAGAGGTCACCTGCTGCCATGAACAAGTTGTAGTCCAGGTCTCCATCTGTGCTGCAGGAAACCTTCTGTGCCTCCCGTTGCCTCAGTACCCAAGGGCTCCACTTCCCTGAGGAAGGGCCCGTGGGTTGGCATTTCTTGGCTCTGTGTTCTTGTTCTCAATAAGAAGATGGTGTATGGCTCTCACGGCATTGCTTGGCTGTTTTATGGAGCAGCATTACTTGGCTCATTTGAGCCAATGGATTTTGCCTAGAGTCACTTTTTTTATACCACTCACATTTCCTGGTTTTCTCATTTTGTCTTTAGCTGGTGCTCTCCCATGTCTGTGCTGGATGGTCCTACTTGGATGCATCTTTTAGGTGGTATTTGCTATTTTTTTGAGAATTCTTTACCTCTTCACCTACTACCTTCCTGGCTTTGTGCTGTCTGTTACTTTTGAATGCCATTCCAGGCAAAGCCAGAGAAGAAGAACAGGCACACCAAGGTGGTGAATGTTGTTGATGGCCTCAGTGAGGACTCCTCTCAGCCTGGCCCCACCTTTCTGTCATTACATAACAAACAATTCCTTCTAGGGTTTGTTATCGTGAGCCCTAAAGATCATACATCTTCGTGGTGGAGGAGACAGTCACTGTGTCTTAATTGGACCATGCATCATTTAATCAGTCCTGCTTGTTTTTTAATATCCAGTAAATACATCCCATCTATCACTGCGGTTCAGAGATGTCAAATACTTTGCAAACTGGATGACAGGGCATTGCATGTTCCAGAGGAAAATGCTGTTAAGTCAGCTAAAGAAAACAAGGATGTCTGGAGAAAGAAGGCTGTTTAGGTGGTGTTTAATGCTCCAGTTAAAGATGATGTAATTCTGGGAAGTTGTACCCACCTGGCAAAACAGGACAAGAAACCCCAGGAAGAAAGAACCTACTTAGGGCTTGGTCTCCTCTGATTTTCTTGTTTTCCTTTAACTAGTGCTTGTAAATCAATCCGAGGCCAGTTGCTTGATCTCTTTTCTCCAGCTGGATCCCCCTGGGACTGCAGCCTTGGGAATTCAAACTGTCTTGGTGAATTCTGCTGCCGTTTAAAGTGGTGCAGCTCATGTAGCTGAAGAATGATTGAGCTGCTTATGAATTTTGGGAGGATGGGACCTGGCTCTTGTTCCTTGATATTTTTGAGTTCATCTCTCAGGAAGGCTGTGGGGTTTGACAGCTGATGATGTTGTGTGGGCACAGATCAGTGCTGCAGCCTGAGCAACCTCCGGTTGCGCAGAGCTCTTTGTTCAGCCATGCTGTTCCCTTTGTGCTGGAAGTGCTCAAAGTGTCCCGTATCTCATGTTTTGTTAGCTGAAACGGCTTCAGATCTGCTTTTACGGAGGAAACAGAGTTTATAACTTTTTTTTTCCACATACATCCCTGTCAATCTCAGCTTCGTTCCTGGGAGTGACTGTGTGGAATCACTGGGAAGCAGCTCCTGGCTGTGAATTCAGCTGGAGAGTGAAGGAGGGCTGCTCCACTCTTGTACTCTGCAATGCTGTGAAGAACAACAAAATCAAGACTATTACCCCTGAAGCCAGAGTTGATCCATTTTTATGTTGAGGATCAATCCTTCCCTCTTTGAATTTGAAGACAGAATCATTTCCAGTGTCAGCAGAAGCAGGGCTTCATGCTGTGCTGGGGGTATTATTGGGATGTTGTGCTTTTGACTTCAGCACTGCTGAATTTGTTGCTCTTTCCTTAATCTGAACATGTGTGAATCTTCATTCCCTTAGAACTGACTCAAAGGTCAGCCCTCAAGAGCAGAGAGGACAAAAAAAACTCTTAAGGAGGCAAGTATAACAATTTTGTGAAGTGGACTTTCAGGATCTGTTTTTTAATGGAACAGTGAGGAGTTGGATGGTAATGGTGCCACGTGGTTTTGTTTATTTAAGAAGATAATGATGATTTGTAGGAGTGTTGCTCAGTGCAAAGCATGTGTGGTTGTGACCCACTAGTAGAAGTAGGGCATGAAGCAGGGGAGGAAGAAGGGATTAAAGCAATCTGGCTGCTCTATAGATGGGCCTTTCTTCCTTTAGAAATGTTTACTGGAATTGCAGCAGCATTTGCTGGATAAGCAGAAGAGTTCCTCTGTCAGCAAGATGGGAAGCTGCTGAGCTTGATGGTTCATTTCTCCAGAAAAGGCATTTGCTGTTGACGTGTGCCCACTTACATGCGGGCAGCTCAAATCTCATTCTGCATTTCTAGGTGGGAACTCAGTGCTCTAATGGGAGCAGTTGTTGCTGAAACTGTACAGTGGTAGTGTATTTCTGCCACAGCCAGTCATTTCTCTGGGAAGTATTTCACGGTTTTGATGTTTCTGCAGCGGTGTGTGGCTGAGAGGTAGATTTAAAAAACCCTAACCAGCTAAGCCAAGAGGCTGTGTCCATGTAATGCCACACTCCACTGCTTTGGGCTGTGACAGCAGTCTGCCTTCCCATGAGAAATTCCTCTTTAAGAATTGTAAATATGAAGATGAGTCCATGTTTTGGCTGAATGGTTTTCAAAACAGACAGAGTTCTGTCCAATCAGCTAGGGGGGCGGACGGCTGTGGCCAATCCCAGTTAGCAGTCATTTTATATATAAAAGCTGTATTAAAGAAATAATTCCCTTTTCTTGGCAAATTCTCTCGGGTGCTTCTTGTTTCGACATCGGCTCAACAGCGACATTGGGCTGGTATCAAGAATTTTTAATTTATTCTTTGTTCTGTAGAAAAGCACCAAGATAAACATTAATGAGCTATTTCTGGTGTTTTTCGTGCACGTCCACCTGTTTAAAAGAGGTGTATCTCTCTGAAAGTCTGTTCTGTGCTTTCTCTGGCCTTCAGCTTGGGTGTGTTTGTCAAGTGCCTGAGCAGAAGTGCTCGTTTCCTTCTCATGCTGGACTCCAGAGGCAATTGCCACTTTGTAATGGTACCAACTCATCTCTCCTAATGAGCCTCTCCAATAGAAAGTCCTTTTTTCCTCTTAATTGTTTATTAAACCTGAAGGGATGGCTTTGTTGTGTAGTAACTTTGGTACACTTGAAGAACCAACTGCTAAATGCTTTAGAGGCACAAATTACTGGGCTTTTTTGATGCCTTAAAGAATATTTTCTTTGCTTCGATACAAGAGAGAGCAGCAGCAGCAGAATCAGGAGCAGTGCCACAAGAGGGGTGGCAGCTGACAGGATCCTGGTGTTTGTGTGGGGGTTAGTGCTGGAGAATGTGATGGGAAGAAGAATATGGTAAATTTATAGTGGTGGAAAGAGGGCAGGTATGAAGAGAAATAGGAAAGGTGAGGGGACTTTCCCAGAATAGAAACAGTGAGGCAGCAGATGTGAGATAAAGCTCTGAAGTGGGTTGCTGCTGGGTGCTGTCAGGCTGGGAGGGTGGCTGGCACTGCTACCATCTCCCTTTCTTTAAACTAAATGTCCCCCACAGTCATTGTGAGAGCTCATGGCTGCAAATTTTGATCCTTAGGCCGAAACCTGGGATTCAGTACCTAATTCTTGTCTTTATTTTCACAATGATTGAATATCTCCCTTCACCAAAACCAAACTGGGATGAATACTTTGAATTTGCTTAGAAAAGCATATATTTATCTGTTATATTTGCCAGTTGCTAATATTTTAAGAGCCTTAACCACACCAGCAGCAGTTCTCCCTGTTGCTCCTCCAGCTCAGCTGGTACCTCATAGCTCCGCTCATGTGTTCACACAACAGTTGCACTCTGTTTATTTCAGTAATGGAAAAGAATAAGTGTGTGAAAGGAAAAGCCTGATATATTTACACTCTGAAGAACACTGCTAACCATATCAGAGTAGCTGATCAGGATATTCTGGTACCTCAGGCATCCCTGGGCCTGGGTCAGAGCCTGTGCCAGGCAGCCCACATGTGCCTCAGTTTGTGCAGCAGCCAAGCCTAATGAAACATCCAGAAGCCATCACCCACGTAAAACCAATCGCTCATCTTTGCTCCTTCCCTTCAAAGAACTGGTTTTGAGCCTTTTTGTGTTGCACTGCTGGCTCTGACGGCACAGGGCGCAATCACCTGCTGAATTTGACTTTGAGATGGATGGTGCAGCTCCCTGGTGGTTGCCAGCACTGACTCATCCCCTCTGGGCACGTGGATCTCTGGAAGGTGCCCTGAGCCCTCTGCTGCTGTCCTGCCTGGCCAGGCAGGTACAGAGCCAGCGAGGGCTGGATTGCTGCCAGCATCCCACTCTTTCCATGCACAAACACGTGCGTGAGCGCTTGCCAGGGAGGCTGCTGCCTGCTTGAGTTGCACCCACTATTTCATTTAGGGAGGTGGGAATTAATTCATTTATATAAATTTATATTAATTAAATCTAGGCCCACTTGAAAAGTTTCCCCCAAATACGATGTGAAAAATTTTTCTGTTGAAAAAGGGTCGCTCTAAACCAAGTGCTTCCCCTGCAGTTCTTGAGGTTCAGACATTCTGGGAAAATAAATCCATGTGATCTAGTAAAAAAACAGTAGGTTTCCCAAAAAATCTTGTTTTAAAAGGAATTTTTTGCTATGCAAATGTTGGTCAAAACATTTCCCCAGCTTCCTGAATAAATTTTGTGTTGGTGATAGGGTTTCCTACACAAACAGTAAATATTTTTATGATCAAAACATGGGAGATGGTGTATGTACTAACAGCTATCAGCACGTGGTAGGAATGATCAGAGGAGTGGAAAGCTTGGAAATAAACACAGTGTCTCTGTTGGCACAGGGATAACCCTGGAGACTGCCAAGGCCAGAGCCTGCAAAAATAAGAAAGTATAATTAATTGTCCTTAAATGAACTTGCCAAGCAAAAATAACCCTTTTAAAGTAAACAATCGACGTTGCATCTTTTATAACAAAGCTTTTCCATGTGCCAAAGATTTTCAGGTTCTATAATGTGTTTATTAATATTTCTGTGCCTATTTATTGTAAAAAAAATTAACATACAGAGTATAGCTGCACTGGACATCTGCTTTACCCTTGCACTTTGATTTTTTTAGTAATAAGACAAAAATATTTCTGGTAATGGCTGGGAAGTAATGTTTTGGAATGTTACTTGGTGGTTTCTGAAGGTCACCTGGCAGTTGTCTGTATTGAATCACTCCTGGGTTTTGGTGTGATTTTCTTGGTGTGGGTTTTTTTGGTGGTGGTTTGTTTGTTTGTTTGAGTTTAAGAGATTTTTCTTCCATGCTGATGAGCTGCTACTGCTACCAGAACGCTCAATAAATGAGCGTTTCAGTGAAAAAAATATGAAATTTCTTTGTGTCCCTTGGTGTAATTCCCAGTGGTTACTGACTTCAGGGTGACTTGCAGGCATTTAAAACCTGAAACAACAACAGCATTATCAATACATCGACTCCAAACTTGCATCATCCTGCTTGCCAAGTGTGAGTCATGCTAAAATCACTGGAGACAATACAGGAGAGGGTTTGGATTTTCCAGTTTGGGCTACCCATGGAGTTCTTCCTCATCTAGGGGATGGCAGGAGAATCACTCATCAGATTCAGACTTCAGGTGAAATTTCCATTAAATCTGAGGAGAAAATTTAGATGTAGTTGCTTTATAAGTTTTTCTCTTAGTGATGGTAAACGTTCAAATTTTCAGTTCTTTAAAACAATGTCAGAGTTGAGAATCTCAAGCAGGAATTCAGCACAAATCCTGAGTAGTACTGCAATGGAGCTCCAGAGTGAAGGTGTACATCAAGTGATTTTTGAGTGGATGAGGGAAGTCTGGGAGTGATTAATGCTGAGGTTTTTGAGAGGGCTGACTGACAACTGATGGCATATTTGCATTAAACTGAACATGGATTTGAAAAGCAGCAAGTGCACTAAGGGCAGAATGTACCACCTGCTGGGTTTGTATTTTAAAAAGTATATGTCAGGATGTTTTTTCTGCCTGGAATATTCCTCCTGAACATCGTCTTATTTCCAGAAGTGACAAATTAGCATATTGAGAGTACACACAAGTGACAGCAATTTCCCCTCTTCTGAACAAAGATTTACAGTATCTAAAAACATGTAATTTCTGGATCTGTAACGGAATGGAGCTGTGAAGGGGAGAGGACCTCAGAGGGAAGGAAAAGGAATAGGGGAGAAATATTTAATGTACACTGAAAGGAATAGAGTGAGATAAAATCAAGAAAACAATTACTTTGGGCATTAAGAAAATCTTATTGCAGAGCCATGAGGCTGTGGAATTGTGTCCCAGGGGAAATGGTGGAAACTCTGTTGTCTGAGTTACTTTAATTTAGACAGGACAAAGAAACTGAACAATCCACTGTAGGTTTTCTTTCATCTAAATTTCTAACTGTGTTATAATGCTGTTGAAGAGAGAAAAGAAGAGGAGGTATGGTGAGAAAAAAAGAGATGATGCTGTATTTAGCATAAGTGATAACACATACTAATGCTTCTCTGCTGTTCTTTAATTAATCTGATTATCTGTTGCCTATCAACAACATTATCTGATTATCTGTCCAATATCAACAGCATCATGGTGAAGACAAGATTGTATCATGTGCCCCTGCAAATCCCCCTCACCCCCAAATCTGTATTTAGACCTTGTGTAATCTGGGGGCAAAGAGTGAGTGTGGGATTAAAAAGCCCAACTGAGCACACCACAAACAAACAAAAAATCCCCAAAAATCTCAGACAAAACCCCCAAGCAAACAGCAAAACCCAGCCCAAACAAAACAACAAGACCCAATTATAAGTGCAATATATGATTTGTAGGTGCTAAAGAAGCACATAATGTACCAGTCAGGGAGAGGAGGAGTGTGAAGCATGTGATGTCTTATTTCTGTACCAGCGTTCCGGAGTGCTCGTGGGTGAGCTGGTGGAGAGCTGTGGCAGGGGAGCATCAGCTCTTACCCTGGGGGGGCTGAGTTGAGGCCCCCAAAAGGGTTTTAGATGTCACCCCTGCAGTGCAGTCAGTGCTGCTCTGTTCCCTGGGTAATCCTGAGGATCCTGAAAATCCCTGAGCTGCACATGGGGAACGTGGTGCTAACGTGCATTAATCCTTGGTGTCTGAGTGCCCAAAAGGACAGGGCTGAGCACAGGGCTGAGGGTGTCTGAATGCTGGTGAAGGCCCAGAAATTCTATAGCTGTGGAGAAACCTGAGAGGAAATTAATAATTCTCTGTGTGGAGCTCAGTTTGCATAGTGTGCAGTAAATAATGCATGGGCCCACGGAGCTGAGGGTAAGAATAAAACAAAATATTGAGTATCTGCTCCTCCAGTCAGAGCCATCCATCTTCTGCATAAACAACAAAAGGTCCCGTGGCAGAAGTGTGTGATCAGGTGATTTTTTTTCAGTCAAACCTGCAAGAGGATTGGCACAGGGTTTTTTGGATAACCTTCTACCAGTGCAACTAATACCCTTGAGAAAGCTTGATTATTTATTGATGTTAATATTGCCTTTTTCTTAGTGTCCCTTCGTGGCAGGGAAGTCCATCACCTGAGCTGGGCAGGAATTTGTGGCCTTCTCTTTTTGGCTGCGTGAATGTCCTGTGGGGCTTTTGCTGCCACTTTGCAATCAGGAGCTGCTCTGTGTGGAACTCTGCAATTCCCTCGTTTTTTAATGTCAACACCCCAGAACTGATAAAGCAGGGATAGGAACACAAGGTTGAGTATTTGGGCAGAGTAAAGTGCTTTTTTTCAGTCTAAACAATTCTATGTTGTGAAAGAAGCTCATGACAAGCCACAAAAATTTGAGGGAAGCGTGTTGGAATTAATAGATTTGCTTTTTGCTGTCATAGATTTAGATTCCACTGGCATCTAATTCATGCAGGAAGGCAAAGCTGTCACTTCTTAGGCTCTGTCTGTGTCAGAATGGTGACTTGGTTAATTTTTCAGAACTAGATGGCACTGGAGTTTTTTCTTTTATGAGAATTCAGGACAAAACAGAATCCTGGAAAACTTAACCTGGAGTTTATTGGTAGCACATGTCCACAGGGCTGTGCAGGCAGCTCCTCTGTGAGGTGATCATGGGGGGCTGCCAGGAACTGTGGTTTAGGCTTGCAAGGAGGCAGTTGGACTGCCATGGGTTGGGATTTGAGCCTTTATGGTTTTGTTTGCTATGTGGTGCTCTCATACTTTTTGTTTGAATCAAAATCAGCTTCAGGTACACAATTAAGGTCACCCTGTGCTTTGCTCACCTTGACTGGAGTAGTAGAAAGCTGGGTGGGGGAACCAGTGCTGTTGCAATTAAATTGAATCATTTGAATCCCATTAAAGAAAAAAAAGGAGGAGAGAAAATACTGTTACTTATCAGTCAGCTTGAGGGAATTCATGTCGTCTGAAAATCAGCTTCAATCCTATTTTTTTCCCTATTGTTCTCAGCATTTATATTACTGTAGTGTTAAAGAGAACAAATCATAATGAGTTTCTTCAAAACTTTTTCTTTTTTCTTCATGCCCTCAGGCTTCCAATCCATTTTGCTGACTCTGCTCTCTCCTTTTGCATGGCATTTAGTGGCCATTCATTCCTGCTGTGTTCCTGCACTGCCCATCCGTGTTGAGTGATGTCCTAGGAATTTACAGAGCCACAGCAGCGGGTGTTTGTCTGTGTGCTCGTGGAACGTGCCCAGTAAATCTGCAGATCAGCTCCTGTTCCGAGGCTGTCAGGGTGGCTGGAGTTAGGAAACCTCTAAAGTTTCCACTGTAACAATTCTGCTGAGAGAAGTAAAAAGGTGGAAAGTATCAGTGGTTAAAAATGTTTTAGCAGGTTTTTCTCAGTCTTTGTTCTTGAAAGCTTGACTTGCACATGTGTTTGATGGAGGGAAGACAGGAGAGTGGTGGTTCATGCCCTGCTGTTGGTTCAGGGAGGGAAGCCCTGCTGAAGGGGATCTTCTTGTGTGGACTTGGTTTTTCTGCTCCTTGGGCTCATCCCAACCAGCCACGAGTGCATCCCCTCAGGCCTGCCAGAGAATTCTGTTGAGAATGCACACTAGGGATCTTGAAATCTCTAAAAAATGCAGCAGAACCAGGGCAGGGATTGTCCCCCTGTGCTGGGCACTGCTGGGACCCCACCTCAGATCCTGGGGTCAGTTCTGGGCCCCTTATGACACAGACATCGAGGGGCTGGGGTGTGTCCAGAGATGGGAATGGAGCTGGGAAGGGGCTGGAGCCCCAGGAGCGGCTGAGGGAGCTGGGAAAGGGGCTCAGCCTGGAGAAAAGGAGGCTCAGGGGGCCCTTCTGGCTCTGCACAACTCCCTGACAGGAGGGGCAGCAGGGGGGGTCGGGCTCTGCTCCCAGGGAACAGGGACAGGAGGAGAGGGAACGGCCTCAAGTTGTGCCAGAGAAGGTTTAGATGGGAGATTAAGGAAAATTTCTTCATGGAAAGGGTTGTCAAACACTGGCACAGCTGCCCAGGGAGGTGGTGGAGTCACCATCCCTGGAGGAACTGAAAAGTGTGTGGATGTGGCATTCGGGCCATGGTTTAGAGGTGGCTTTGTCAGCACTGGGTTAAGAGTCTGACTCGATGATTTAGAGGTATTTTCCAACCTAAAAAATTCCATAATTCAAAGTTGTGGGAGACATCTGTGGCAAGCTGCAAAAATTCGGGAGAATCATTGTTGGATTAAGCATGGTGGTATTAAGGAATCTGCTTTTTGCTGTCATGGAGAGAGCTTCTGCTGGCATCGAAACCATGCAGGAAGACAGGGGTGCCACTTCTTAGCCTGTCTGTCAGACTGGGAACTTAGTTAAGTGTTCAGAAAGAGATGGAAGTTGGAATTTTTCTTTTATGGGAACTCAGTACAAAACAGAAGCCTGGAAACTTAAACTGCAGTTTACTGGCAGTACATGTCCATAGGACACAGCAGTGAAAGAGTACAAAGTAATGGAAGCAGGAATTGCATCTCCAAGCTAAATATTTATGTAGGAATTGACCTTGGCTCTTTCTACTCCCTTCCTTGCCCTTTAATATTTTAAAGAGGAAGTAAATACCAATGAAAAATTATTTGTTTTATTGAATACTGTTCCCCTGGATACCTCTCATCAGATGATAGCTTTGATTCCAAAGATATTAGGGAGGAGGAAAATGTTTATGTTGCTGTTTTACAGCAAGGCAAATCGAGCACAAGAACATTATCTGTAATATATGTGTAATTGCACAAGGAAATGATTTAACGAAAATGTATTTAAAGATGAACATGAATCAAGGTTCCCCTCCCCCAGCCCCTTATGATACTTCACTGTTAATTAATTCTTTCAGACTTAAGGATATTGCAGCTCTGTCTGCTCCTGGTTCTCCAGGAAAATCAAAGTACTCTGACTCACCACACTTGTATTTGGTAATCCTGCAGGTGAGAATGAAATCTTGCCCTTTTTAGCTCACTTTAGCTCTCCTTGGTGACAAAGCAGCCCATTGAGTGCTGTGCTGAAACCCTGCAGTTTGTGAGAGGAGTGTGCTCCTTTCACAGCACTTTCCATACTCACAGGAATTTCTTGTGGGATGCTCCATCAGGGAGCAGGTGAATCCTTGGTACTGTGCTTAAATCAGGGATTTGGAGGCTCAGGTTCCCTGCTCCACTCTCTATCCCCATCTTGTTTTAGAACCTTGGGCAAGTTAATTTTTTCCATGTTTCACTTGTAAGGAACATCTGTGTTTCTTTTCCATCTCTCAGGAGTTTGGGGGCACTTAATGAACACGTGTGAAATATTTGAGGATCTGCTGATGAGAGGTGACACGAGGGCAGTGTGTTTTCAGGTTGGCTCCGATTTCTCAGTAGTATCAAGTGGAAGCTTCTCAAGGTTTGTTTAGCTCTTAGCTGTCATCCGTGAACATGTGTTGAATAAAATCAGTGGAGCTCCTTCTTTCTCACCTTCCAAAAATCTCGTGAACACTGAGTGGTGCCAGTTCCTTCTTGTAGGAAGAGATCATGGAATCATGGAGTGGTTTGGGCTGGAAGGGACCTCAAAGCCCTTGTTCCACCCCCTGCCCTGGGCAGGGACACTTTCCACTGTCCCAGGCTGCTCCAAGCTCTGTCCAGCCTCTCCTTGGACACTTCCAGGGATGGGGCAGCCACAGCTTCTCCTGGCAATTTGCCTTATTCCTTCCTATAGACATGGGTAAGATCCACATGAATCTTCCTGAGGCTGAGCTTTCCCAGCCTCTCCTCGTGTGTCAGGTGCTCCAGTCCCTTCATTATTGTTGCCTTTTGCTGGATTTCCACCAGGACACCCATGTCTGTCACGTAACACTTGTGTCTGTGTGTCTGTTTTAATCCTCTCTGCACAGATCAACCCTAACACAAAACCTGGTTGTACTGTCACGTTCTCCTGTGTGTGTGTTTTACACGTATATGCATATTTTAGGATTTATTTGGAGGTAGCTGATGCACAGGGCAGGATTTCCCAGGTGATTCTTGCTTGATTAAATTTCAGTGTGTGGTTCCTCAAATATTTGGCTTTGCTGAATAAATTGGTGTATTATGTTCATCCTGATTTACTGTCTCAGTGCTGTCCACTCGGTACAGAAAGCCAATAATCAGTGTGTCAGTAGCTGTTATATTTTCATTTAAGGGAAAGCATGCTAATTCTTTTTTGAGACAATGTACAAGAGGGGAGATTTATTCTTTTTGTGGAACACTGACTTGTCTAGAATGTTTTTGGTGGGTTTTTTTTGCTAGAAGCTGAGGGGGTTTTTTTGGGTTTTTTGGTTTTGTTTTTTTTTTTGTTTGTTTTGTTTTTGGTTTTTTTTGTTTGTTTTGTTGTTGTTGGTTTTGTTTGTTTGTTTGGTTGGTTTTTTAAGGCTTCTTGAACAACTTGTTTGATTACTTTGGAGAGCTGAAAATGCTTCTAGTACTTGACCTCATAGGTATCCCTGCTGTCCTGGTGGCTTGGACACTAGGAGTAAGCTTAGAAGCAAGCTGAAAGTGTGTTTTAAATTTTGTAAATTGAAAAAAAACCAAGTCAGTTTTGTCTCCTGTGGTGTGCTGAGTGGGGCTGTTCGTGGTGTAACCCACAGAACACATTTACAAGGAGTGGTGCTACCAAGTGTAGTGCTGCATGTTTGACACCTCCAAAATCCTTTTTCTGCCAGCACTCTCTTTTAAACTTATTTTTGTATTTGATCACTTCTTTATATAGCACAGCAGTCTTTGTAGGAGAAAGAGTTGGTTTTTTTTTTTTCATTGATGGAGCAGAACTGGGGAGAGCTCTCAGTGGAGGCAGATTCCTGCTGTGTGTTGTGGGTGAGGGCTGTCTGCCCAAACCATCCTGGTTACTCTGGGCTCTGCTGGTTTGCTCCTGTGTGTCCATGTGTGGCTCCACTGGCACCTCCAGCTCCCATTCCAGCTTTAACAGCGCTGCCCTCTGTCTGCTTGGACCAATCTTGTTAAATTTAATGATTTTTGAAACATTACTCTGCCTGCAGTAGTGTGTGAAGTGCAAGCACTGCAGGTATTCCTGGGAGCAGGTTTAACAGTATTTTAAATGTGTGCATTGAGAGGGTAAGAGAGAGTTCCCGTGCTCTGAACTCCCCCTGCTTTAGTGAGGAAAGATGTAGGCACTTCTCTGGACTTGGACATGTCCCCGAGCTCGGCAGCAGGGCTGGTGTAACTCTCATCCTGCCTGGGTCTGAAGGAACTCCAGGTTTAGGCTGAGCCTTTCTGCCTGAGCTGCTGCCTGAGGCTGTGCAGGCTCCTCTGGCTGCAGAGAGGCTTTGGTTGATGCTGGAGGGCTCCCCAGGAAACAGCCACGGCCAGGGTCAGCCTCAGTCGTGTCTGCAGCTGAGCTCAACTGTGCAAGTGGGGGTAAAAATAGGTAATTTGGCTCTTTTTCAGCAGGGTTGGGAAGACAGGAGGAAAATGGGTCAGTTTTCACTGTACTCTTGCAGCGTTGCTTACTTTTTCCGGGAAACTTTCAAGTTTTAGATTACAGGATGTAGGAATTGAAATGGAATATTTTACTGATGAGTAAAGTAAAATGGGAATCAATACTCCAACACTCGTGGAGGAGCTTTCTTTAGCAGGAAGCACAGAAACCCTTTGCTTCAGTTCAGAGCAAAACATTACTTTGGAATGAACAATTAAAATCTATTGATTTTTAACTTGGAGGTATTAAAGTAAGGAAGTTTAGTGTCAGCTGCTAAATTGCTTTCTCTTAGCACTGTTTGGTCACACAGATAAAGCCTGGCATGTGGAGCTGGCTGCCTTTTCCTTTCCTCTGGCACCTTCCTCCAAATCCCTTTCCACATCTGTGCTGAGCTGTGGATAAGCACAGGCTGAAAATTGTCACAATTACCAGTGGGTTTAGAAATATTTCTGAATTGGGTAGTAAGAGAAGTGCTTTTGTGAAACCTCTGCTGGCTTTGGGAACCAGGTGGATTTTGGCAGGAGTTTTTGTCGTATTTCCCTGCTTCGTGTGCATCCCATCCCATCCCTGCTCTGTGTATTTTGTAGTGGAGGAAAAATGTGAAGTTGTGAATTTTCTCCCAAATCAGAGGTTGAGTCAAATAATTCTCTTGGGGCTTTTTCCTTTGAGTCAAAGGATATCAATCTGCACAAAATCTCTCCACACAAGCTCTAGTGATCCTGAGCAAAGCTGGGAATAACCTCCTTACTCACACAAAGCCAGGTGGCAAATATTTTACCACCTCAAAATAAGAAACCATAGAAATGTATTTTGGGGCTTGGGGTTAATTTTATTTTCTTCCCTTTTTTTTTCGGGTTTAAAACTTAAATTTACATAGCTGCCTGTAATTCAGTCTGCTCTGCACTCTTGTATTTGACTCTAAATGCTGCAGGTTTTTTTGTGTTTTTATTTTGCAAACCTAAAGGTTCAAAGAGTGTGTATTTATATCCACTTGTGCATATTCTAATGCAGAAGAGGGGACAGGGGCTTCAGGGGGTGTCTCAAAGGGAGTGGGAGTCCTTTTAATTCTGACAAAGCTGGAAAGTTGCTTAGCAGTCCCATAAGTAAATGCTGTGATTTTGGTTTGAATTTCTCTGCTGTTAGTTATTAAAGGTAAATTACAGTGTTAAAAAAAAAAGTTTGTGGAAAGATTGCAATTTGCATATATGGCCCAAAGTCTTTTCAGGTATGGTAATTTCCAGTGTAGCAAGAAAGATTCTTAAGAAAAGGCTTGGAGAGAAGATGAATTTTTAGATTTGAAGAAAAAAAAAAATAATGTGTCTGATGTAGCTGACTTTCATTGATGCTGCTCACAGGTAAAACATAAGCAGCTCAATTTTGCCTTCAGCCGTATGAGGAGACACTGAGGCATCCTTTGAATTTTTGTAAAAGTTTGTACATCAGTGACTGAGCAGCTGTGCCCAAGGATGTGCTTCAGAGCCCACATGTGGAAAAGCTCCTGGTTGCTGCTGGAGCTGACCCACAGCCATCTCCTCCTTCCAGCGTTGTTGCGCCAGGTGAGCCCCAGCGGTTTTTATCTTTCTTCCTGTGAGTGCCTCTGCTCACAGCCCTGTGACAGGATCCTTGCCCACAGGATCCTTGCCCACGTTTCAGCAGGCAGGTGTTCCCTTCCAGGAGGGGCAGAGGCTCGGTTCAGGTCCCAGCAGGGACGGGGACCTTGCTCCCGTTGGTTGCGGATCCTCGCGCTCCGTCAGTGTTTGGTGGTGCTGCCTCTCCTCTCTTGGGGTATTGCCCTTCTCAGGAAAGCAAACATTTGCTCTTGCCCTGTTTCAGTATTGGGCTGTGACAGAAAGGTGGTGATTACTGCTCCATACCAAGGGTCTGAAAGGCATCGAAGTGCTGCTGGTTTGTTTGTCTTAAATGCCAACTTGTTTTTCTGCTTGGATTGCTGAAAACCATGCGTGTGTGTGTGTGTAGCTGTTCTGTAACACGTGCAGATGGAGGCCCTGACTAACTGTGAGCTTTGGGGAGTATCTTGGCCCTGAATTAGGAGGATTAATCACATGTAGGAAGTTATTCCTGTAATTTGACTTTTGCCAAATGTAAAGCTTCCCTGGCACATACAGTATCATATTTGGGCTGATGTCCAAATATAAAAAATGGTCAATAACGATTGCCAGTTACTCTGGCAAGGAACCAATTATCCCATTCTGTTTCCATCCCTCTGTGCACATGTCAATAAATAATCACTCACCCGTGATCCCAATCAGCTCTGATTGAACATATGTGTGCTGAAAGCTTCTACACTCTAAGTGGTAGCAAATATCAAAATGCCTTTACTCATTTGGATTTCTTTCCATCTGTTAAAATACCTATTGAGGCCTTAAACTGTTTGATGACACTTAAAGCTGACTATGGAAAATCAGTTGCACATTGCATGGACTGATCCATATTGACACAGAAATACCCAAGCACTGTATGAGCTGTGTAACAGCACTGGGAAAGTGTCTCAGGACTGAATAATGGGATGCTGTGCTGCAGTGATGGGATTTCTGTCCATTTTAGAGCTGCTCAACTTCGAAAGTTGTACAAAGTGACTTTGTAGTTGTCCTTGTTTGCGAGAAGATTTGTAATAAGCTGTTCTGCATGCCAATTATGCAGGCCCGAGGCTTTCAGATAAATCCAAGATTAAAAGAATTATTTTATAAACAGTCAATAGATATAGTGATGGGTGTTGATAGAGATGATTTTTGAGGCTGGAGTGGCTTTAGTGGTAGTTGTGTGGACTGCATGTTCCCAGCACTGCCTGTGCATTCCCCAGCCTGCACTGATCCTCCAAAATAGTGCTGACTTTATCACTCTGGTCCATATCACCTGCTGCAGGCAGCATCAGACTGGCCCCAGGTCTCTGGAAAAGAGACAAGCTGTGGCTGTATGACTTCGAAATAAAAGTGGTGTTTCTGTTTTTCCATGTGCATGCCCTGTACTGCAGGAAAATACAGGGAAAACTGTGGTGACAACAGTGTGGGTGTTCTAGGGAGCCCTTGTCCTTGTTCACCACTGCTGCATACGTTAGGACATCAAACACTGTTGGCACACAGCTTTAATTTAATGACAAGTTTTGCTTTTGAGTGCTCAAGAGCAGATGTCCCTTTGGTTGAGGAGTTAACATGTGGATGTTGGGGGAGCTGCGGGAGCGCGAGGCTGCGGCTCTGTGGGCTGAGCCTGACGTTTGCCAGGAGCACAGTCTAATGTTAAATGTAAATGTAGGGCTGCAGATGGCATCCTCGGGTTTCAGGCACATGAATTCAAGCTGCTGCTGAGCTGGGTTTGAATTATCTTCCACCGTGGAAAAGCTGAAGCTGCACGAATTGGACCTTGGGTTTGTCTTTGTTCAGAGGAGAACAGATTGCTCATTTTATGACTGACAGCATTTTGCACTGAAAAAACCCCAAGTTCTCACGAAGTTCCAGGTGCAAGGTGCCTGGGCTGTGACACATTTTTCTTGTCTTACTGCTTTGTTTACCTGATTCCAACCATGTTGCATTTCATGCATCAGTAATCATTTAATTTGTAATGATCCTGTACTTCCATGAACTTTCTGTGCTCAATCAAGCAAAATTTGTCTCCTTTTTAAAAGAAACATCAACTTTCTATTAATTCTCTCAGAAAAATAAAGGGCTATAAATAGTAGTATTCTACCTATTTGCATTTAGTTCTTTCTGTTGGATGTGTTTGTTTTTTTCAGTTCTTGCTCCAAATTGTTGCTGGGCAGCATTAGCAGCTGTTCCTCCTGGCATATGCTGTCTAGTGCAGTATGACACCATCAATTTAGTAAATCTTTTGCTGGGATGAGTAAAAATGTTAATTATGAAAGTCCTGATGCTTTAATTTGATGTTGTCTTGAATTTAGTTAAATTCTGTTCTGTGCTGTGCCACAGCTTAGTTGTTGATGTTTATTTCACTGTCTTTTCTGGTGCTCATATGGTTGAGGTAAGTTCATATAAGTCAGTCATTTGAGATTGTGTAATGTAGAAATTTCTGTGGTTTAGAAATTGGAAGGGAGGAAGATAAGGCTCCTCTGGCAGACTTTTCAGCCTAAATCCCCTGGATCTACATTGTGCTGCTATTCAGAGATCATTTTTACAACATACAAGCTGTGTTTAGACCCTGATCTCAATGTTAAGGATGTTCAGCTCTTAAGATCAACCTACTTGACTTCACTTGGAGTGAGCTTGGATGTGTAAGTTCTATGCAAAGTGAGTAATATTTCTCAAATGGGTTATCCAAGGATCTTTTTCTCTATGTATGGTGCTTCCTCTGATGTTCTCTTTTGGGGACTTCCCTATTTCTCCATCTCTCAATTCATCTGGAGCTCCTGCCTGTGGTAGAATTTGCTGTTATTTAGGAATAACCTGGCTGTTTGCAGATGCTCTCTGCACGTCCAATCAGTAGCTTTGCCTGAGCTGCAGAACCTTTTGTTCACATATATTCTGTATGGCACAGCCCAGGTCAGGACACACGTGTTCCCTCTGTGAAGCTGCAGAACCTCAGCTTAAACCTTGCCCTGCTGTGCTGGCAGAGCTGTGGGAGGGCCCTGGATCCCTGTGAAGGAACCCTACTGCCAGCACCTCTGTGCAGGCAAGGCAGAGCAGAATTCCACCAGGGAAGAAAGAATGCACTTACGTTATATATTCTTGTAAACAATAATGCATTTTCAATGTCTGGAGTCTGAGACCTGGTGTTCAAGTTGGATTTCATCACAGGGCACAGTTGTTTCCCCTCTGGTACAAGGGATGTGTCAGGGGACAAGCGTTGATTCCTTAATACACCAAGAACTTATTTAGTTACTGCTGTGTTGTTTCTGTAGTAAAAACCTTCCACACAACAGAATTAGAGAAAAATAACTTGTAGGAGTAATTTCCTTTTATTGGAAGAAGCTGAAGGGGGAGCTGGATTTGTGGTTTTGTTGTTTAACTCTCTGAAAGTAGTTTAGGACTTCAACAGGAGTTGTTTTTAAATTAAAGTTAAGCAAGATGGGTAAATGGTCCTCAGAGCCCCCTCTGGGCTTCATAAAAGCATAAAGCATTTTCATATGATGTCATTTGGCTCCTGAATTTTGCAAACCAGCTCTCCTTTTGGGTTGTTGTGTTTGGGAGAGAGTTCACTGGCTGTCCTGAGAGATTGGACAAATTGCTGCAGTTGACAAGATGTCCCCAGTCTAAACAGGCAGATGCCACAGTAAAAATGATTTGTGTGTGAGAGAATGTGTGTGTCCAGAGGGTAATGTACAAAACAGTCAAGAAGTTTAACTTTTATTACTTTGGGGCAAGTTAGTGGCAGATGTCACTGCACTGAGCATAGAAAATTGCACAGTGAGAATGTGCTCTGTGCCAAAGGAAACTTGATGGGGCTGTAGATGACATGATCAATAGAAAAAGAAATGTGAACAGATCAATAACTTCAGATGGCTCTTCTAATTCAGACAGAGGCGCAGCATTGATTTGTAAAATAAGAGCAAGGATGCAGCAGTTAAAGCACCCTGTGTGCACATGTACTAGATAATAAAATAATGTGCAATGCCCTCAGCCTCAATCAAAGGCAGAGAGTAAATCATCAAACGTGTGTCCCTCCGAAGCAGGAGGCTGTGGAGCATGTAAATGAACAAACTGCCTCAGAGAGGGGAAGCTGCACCACGGAGGATGTTCATCAATCAGGAGGATGAACAGTCCCTGCCCCACGTTGTGTGGCTGTCCTGCGTGATGCCATGAGTGAATTAGAAGTGTCGAGAGGATCACACAAGGCAAAAATCAGCATTTGCTGTTATGGATGTCTCCAAATCGCTCACATGCAAATGCAGGCAGCTGTTTTGGGAACTACTTAATATATAACATCAAGGAAAATTCACCTTCCTGTCCTGAAGGATCCTGCTTCTTGCCAATGTAGATGTGCAAAGAGAAGTGCTGACTTTGAGACTCACTAATGTGCCAGAATTTTAAAATTTATTTTGTGCTTGGACTTCTGTATATGGCTGAAGTGCTGTGACCTTTCCTAGCCTCAGTTTCCTAAGTGGGTACCCTGGATTCCCTGGTGGGAGTTACTGGACTGGGGAAATCCAACAAGGTTGCAGAAACAGGTTCAGGCCTGAGGTGAACAGCAGCAAATTCCTCACCTGGATGAGAAAAAGATGTCATTGAACAAAAATTACTGTTAGAAGAGTCATGTTATTACAAAAATACAGCTCCCTGTGTTTGATACCACTTTCTGCAGTTCCCCTTCCACACATACTTTTACCACTGACTTCTCCTGGTGATGTGTTTGTAGATGAGCATATCAGTTCTAACAAGTGATAAATTATATTATCGCAGCTTTGGAGATGTGTTAAGCTTAGCTAGATGAGGTCTGTGTGTGCTCTGGGTATGTGCAAAGGTGAGTTATGAACTGCCTTTATAAATTTCCTGCTCTGAACCCGTGACTGAAATTGGGTATCTGAGGTCCATGTGACACAGAATTGCTCAGAATTTAATATTGCAGCTTTTCTGGCACTTCTCATTTCAGGTAGGCAGTGGCAATTAATTATTAAAAACCATACATAAAGTTGTGGTCTTTAACATTATTAAAGTTTCTTTCATTTGTGGTTTCTTTCATTGAAAGTGGGGAGTTACCTTCCCAAGTGCTCCTTCCATGTGTTGAGCTCAGTGTGTTCCTTACTTGCCTTAAGGAAAATTTATAATATTAGTGAGAGTGAAAAGCTGTTCTGGCCTTTGCCGCAGTGGTGGAGGGAATGACCGTCCTTGAAAGGGCAGATTTTGCAAAATTCTTTATTTTATGTCAGAAAAGCTGCGAGGTGAGTGGCTGTGGGTGTTTGTGCTATACAGGTGTAGGTTCTGTCTGTGTATCAGGAAACCCTTCAGACACTGCAATCACACGGATAGAAAGCTTTTCTCATCCAGCCGTGCAGGACCAGCCCATATTTAGGTCACACAGTGCAAGTACATTGTCATGGTTGGAACTTCATATAACTGAGCAAGCCAAGCCCCACATGGGGCTGCTGAGCTGGGCTCATTTGTGCAGGCAGGGATGATTTCCTGACCCTTTGCAAAGGTGGTAAACACTCAGTTTCTGCAGTCTGTGCAAAACAAACACCTCTGTGAACCCCCGTGAGCCTTCCCTGAGCACAAACTACCTGAGGGGTTGCAACCCTCCCTGCCTGTGGTGGGACTGAGAAAGCCTAAAACAAAATAATCTTTCCAGAGCAACTCCTAAACAAGCAGCTTCAGTTACTCAGCCTTCCTGTGCATCTCAGTGATATGTTGTCAGAGATAACGTTGCAGAGAGATGTTGCAGTATTATAAAATTGTTATCGAATTAAAATGCGAGCACGATCCAGCCCAAGCCATTCTATAAATATCTTATTATGAAAGGCTCAGAGATGTTTCTCTTAGCAAATTTAAAATAATCATTAGAATCCTTCAGCAGATTGCTGTTAATTGGATTGAGAATTAAACAGCTTTGTATGAGTGCAAAGTTAATTAATAGCTCATTACTTTTTAATAAGGCAAATTCATTTGGAAATAAAAGAGATGCCACGGAGTTTACTGCAGGTTTGAGATGAGATTGGGAATATCAGCTATTCTTTGTGGGAGAAAAGATTTATAATTAAGTTGCCAAGGTTGGCTGGTGGTGAGGGAGATGGAAAGGAGCTGAATTGATTTTTGACTCCTCTAAGAGCTGGAGCCCTTGAGGTCCCTCGGGCTGCCCTGTGCTGTGGTGAGCAGCAGTCACAGCCTCCTCACCCTCCACCTCTGGGAAGCTCTGGATCAGGGCAGCACTGTGGAGCAGTGAGGGGGATCTAAGATGCCCCAAAACATTGTGTAGTTAAGTTAAATGTCTGAAAAAAAAATTCTATTCAAAAGTGCCTCCTACATAACAAAATGTTTGTGGCTCTTCTTTCCTTGATGAGCGTTTACCTCTCCCGGTGTTGTCACCAGAACCAGCTCTTGACTTCCCTATTGCTCCCTCCCTTCTCATGTTCCACATCCTCTGCCTGCTTCCATCTGCAGCCTGACTCTGCTCCCACCCCTTTTCCATGTCCATGAAACCCTCCAGAGACCTCTTGTGGCCCAGATTGCTGGTGTGAGGATAAACCAGCACAACTGGGGGATGAAGGAGCTGCACCTCATCGTTGTCTCTGACTCCTTGTGTGTGTGCCTTGTCAGCTGTTCTGGGGAATGTTTTGTGCCAGTGATGCTGAAGGAGGATGGGGAAGCCAAGATCGCTGAATATTGGAGAGGGAGAGGATGTGTTTCCCATGAAGGAAATGTGGGAATGGTCCCTGCCCTGTGCTGTTGAGGCAGCTGGTGAATTGAACAGGTTTCCAAGGAAAATGCCCTGTGCAAGTTTAAAGTAACTTTAACACTTCCCTTTACTGGTATTTAAGAAGTTTTTATGGAAGGGATCCTGTTAATGTATCAAGGGCTGTTATTTTAGTCAGTGTAGATTTATGGATGAATTGCATTCGTTTAATTCTTTATTAATTGATTTCTAGATCAGCTATTCAATTCTTTTACCTGGGGTTGATGCCAAGCTGACAACTCCAGAGTTTCTCAGATCATTTCATTTGTCCTTTAAAACATATAAATAAAAAAACCCTCTACTGCAAATAAAAAATCCTCCACTGCACATCTCCTTGAGGCTAAGTCACAGTACTTGGTTTTTACTCAGTACATAGAAGTGAATCACATAACTTCTTTATTTCTCTTGCTCTGCAAGCACACCAAAGATTTTGGAACTCCTTGTGTTCTAGAGCTGTGTTTCTCCCCTATTTCCCTGTTTGCAGGGGCATCAGGGATCCTCCCATTCCATTTAGTGGATGAATTTAAAAGTCTCACTTTTCTGTATGCATAAATCCAGAACTCTGTTTTGTCACCTTCCTCTTGATTTTCTTGTTTGGCTGCAGTCAGCAAAGTGTCTTCCAGTCATGTTGAAACAGGATGATATTTTGTACTAATTAAACCAGCTTGGTTTTGAAAATCAATTTTTTTCCCCTTTCCCCTCTGAAGTCAGGATACAGTCACCATCTGCTCTCCTCCCTTCCACTTTTTTTTCTCCCCTATAAAATACAACTGTAAAACGTGGCCAGGTGAGAGTCCATTATGACGGCTGTAAAGAAATCTTTGTTTCCTGATAGCTCTTGAGGGAAGGAGATGCCCTTTGTGTCTCTGTGCCCTGGCCAGTCTCGTGGGCAGAGCAGCCCCTTGGTTAACAAGGTGCTTTTACAAGCAGTGACTGGAAATGAATCAAGAGCAGAAGCTGATTAGTTTTGTGGCTTCTTGAACTATGACTTTTGGGATGAGGTGGGAGATCTGATCTACATTAAAAAAAACCCAAAGGTGGTGCCAAGTCTGGGGTGGCCTCACGTGGAATCTTTAAGGGAGTGTTACAGCTCCTGAGAAAAGCTGAGCATTAGCAGGAGTATTTTTAGAGTGAGAACAAGAAAGTAATTTATATATTAAGGAGCAATTTTGTTCCTGAATGAAAGAAAGCTTCACTAGGATCCCCCCTGAACTGGTGTGTCAGGTAAGGGGTTCTGCCCACTGGGAAGTACCTGACTGGGCATTCCTGGCTGCATCCAGTGCCTCAAATGCTCAGCACTTGCCGTGCCAAGGGATGTCCCTGGCAGATGGACCCATCTGTGCACTGACCCCAGAGCTCTCCAGCAGTCAATGATCTGTCATTTGAAATCTCTGCTTAAAAAATGTCAGAGAATGCTCAGACTCTTGGTCAAGCCATCCCTCAGCTGATCTGTTACTAATAATTTGAGGAGAGTTCTGGAAATCACTGGGTTAGAAATGTAGCTGAGGATTTCCAGTATTACCTGGATGCAAGGGAGGAGGGAATACCCCAGCCCCCTCTAGGCTTATTTAGAAATAATTAGGTCAGAACAAATGCCTGAAACACACAGCTGATTTTTCAGCTGTTTCTAGGCTGTATTTTCAGCTGTGTCCTGACTTATTGCCAGGACAGAGCACCCTGTTCCTGGGAGTTCTCTAAACCGATGTGGAGTGCACAGGTCAAGTGATGGTTGCACGGGGCTTGGAGCAACCTGGGATAGTGGGAGGTGTCCCTGCCCATGGCAGGGGGTTGGAACAAGGTGACTTTAAGGTCCCTTCCAACCCAAACCGTTCTGTGATTCCATGATCCAAGCCAGAACCGTGTGTTATCAAATGCTTTGAGTGGAGAAGTTCTCCTGTTGAACCTGCATCCTTGTAGGCAGCAAACCAGCTTGACTTAGATGGCAGCAGGATTGGGATTTTTGCCTTGAATAATTGAATTTCACTGGTCTGTGCAGGGTAGATTCACCTGCCCTTCCCATTAGCACTCCCAGCGTTTATCACTGCCCACTTCAGAGCCAGGAGAGCAGCACTAAGCCCTGAGGTGATAATCCACAGCCCTGTAATTGCCATCCGAGGCAGTCACTTCTGGTTTTACCTATTAACACGTTGTTCTGCTCCAGTGGTGGGGAGAGATGATAGTTCAAAGACTGAGGATGCACTTCCAGGTGTGATGGTCTAGTTAGAGCAGGAGGGAGTCCAGGAGCTGCACCTTGGGATTAAAGCAGCCAACAGGACCCTGGTGAGTGCTGCAGGCACTGAGAAGGTGCTTAATGCAGCTTTTACCACTTAATCAAGAAAAAGACATTGTCTGGGCATCAGTATCACTGTGGGCTCTCAGAGGCATCAAACCTGGGCTTTCTCTAAGCTTCTTTTTTTTTTTTTTCCAAGATGTGTTTGAAATTAGATGAACTGATGCTTTTAATTTAGATGTTGTACCCCAAACTGAAGTTTGGGATAGTGAAGGAATGGGTCTGAAAGAGCCTGAAATAAGGAGGTGTTTGTTCTTGTGAGAAGGTGAGAACAATGTCTGTGTCTTCAGGTGTACGAAGGCCTTAAAGAGCCAAAAGTTTGCTTAATGTAAGAAAACGATTAAATATAAGTCCATGAAAACTATTCATGTCTGAAAGGTGTTTGTTATCAATTATTTCTGACTTTTCAGAGAAAAAGCCTTTTTTGTGTGTGAGCATTAGGAGTGGTGAAACAGAGACATTCAGGTGTGAAGGAGGCTGAGCATTCTCTGGCAGAACAGTTTGTAATTAAAAATTTGGGTTGCCATCCAAATAATCTCTCGGTTTAGGGGTCAACAAGATTTTTTTTCCCTTGGTGATGTGTTTAAAAACCTGGTAAAAACCCAATTAATTAAAATAAATTGCTTATTCTCCTTATGTGTAGAGTATCTAGTATTTGCTGTAGGATTGGGTTTTGCCTGGGTTTTTTGAACATGTTTAATATCTTGGTTTTGTGATTTGTGAAGAATGTTAAAGTAACAAGTTGGACTCATCTTTGTGCTTTGCAACCTCGTAATTGCAATTCCTGCTAATGGTAGCAGGAACTTAATCCATGTAAACTCTGAAGAACTCAGATTGTAACTGTTATTGTGAACTAAACCATTGATCACCCTACAAGCAAATGAATAGGAATTGAAATCGCTGATGGTTCTGGCAAGGAAGAAAAGAGTTGTTCTCTTTTTTTTTTTTTTTTTTTTGAAGTTTCTGTAGTTTTTGTTACATTTTTAATACACGCAGCAACCACGAGTTGTGCATGTAAAATGTGTTTTGCATTGGTGTGCAGATAACAACACTGCCTTTATTAACTTTATTTTTGGAAAATGAAACCATCCTGAAATGTTTTTCAAGAGGAATCAGTAACAAATTTGCAATATGTCTCTCTGCCCAAAGCAAGCGTCTTCTGAGGTGGTGAATAGCTGCAAAGATGAAATTTGCACCTTCTGCAGACTGTTTTCCACCACTTACCTCCAGATGTGTATAAATCTCCCAATATTTTCCCCTCCAGCCTTGCTGTGAGATGTCTCAGGGTTTTTATCTGGCATTTTCGTTACGTTCCAGGAATGCTGGAGAACAATTGTATTTTGTGCTGGTGAATGTAGGCAGGAGATGGGCTCAGCCACTGCTTTCTTCACAGGCCAGCCTTGTCTGCTGTGCATTTCTGATCTTTTCCATAAAATGCCAGCTTTCATTCCCTTAAATCTATATTAAGGAAAATCTGCTTTCATGGGTCCCCAGGTGACAAAATTCTCTTTTATTGGATGTGGTCAGCCCTAAAGTGAAGCTCCAGCTTCAGGACTCCGTGAGATGCAGGTGCTGTTGGATGTCAGTTTGCCTTGTCCATAATTTTGGTGGCTTTTGTGTCATGGTGCCCACCACAGGCTTCATCTCCACAACTTTTTTTATTTTGCATCTTGAAGGTAAAGAACAATCCCTGGTGATGAGTAACATTCACGGTTTGAAGTTGCCACTTGAGATGAATTAGAAAATAGGAGTTCACAGGCACAGAATCTTAAAAGATCTCATGTTGGAAGGCAAAAGAGACTTACCTGTGCTATAGGATGGTCAAAGGGAGCCCAAATCTGGCCATAAATTTTTGTTTTCCCATTAGAGCTGAGCAAGTGACCACGAACACCACATGATTGGCATCCAGCTGACAGACACCCCTAAATCCCAGCCTGCTTCCAGGACTGAGGCACAAGGTGATGTGCAGGACAAGGCTGCAGAATGGGGGAGAGGCAGGAAGGCAAATGAAGGTTTAAGATCTGTTCTTGCATTCCCACCAAGCTTCCTTTCCAAAAGAGGGAAATAAGATGAATGCTGCTTTCAAAGAGAGTGATGGTGCTGGGGAAGAGATGTTTTGCCTCGAGGAAATACATTTGAATAGGTGCTGGCTTAAGCAAGTGAATAATTTATTTTGAGAATAAGGCATAGTTTTGTGTGTTTCAAGTGTATAATTTTAGTCTTTTTCTTATTTGCTTGAACAGTCATAATTATTTTTTTTTTAAGGAATTAAAGGCAACGTTAGGGGTTTGTCTGTCGGGTAATGCAGTGCTAGTTGTCAAAAGGCTTAATTGATTTCTGTTTTATTAGCTAAGATTGTTGTCACACGTGGCCATTTAAAGAAGGAAGCACAATATAGGTACCCACGTGCAGTACCAGACTTCAGTTCCTGAGTCAACCACCTGGGCCAGCCAGTTACTTTTTCTCTTGTGAGACACTTCTGTGTCAGACACTTGTGCTCGTGTGGAGTCTTGGGGTGTGAGTTCCGGTTCTGTTCCTCTAAAGGTGTGCATTTAAATAAAATGATGGTTTTCTTGTATCTTTCTTTTTAGTATATCTTGGATAGGTGGAATGCAAAACTGCAGTTCTTGAAAGCTGCACCCAAACAGCAACAGAAAGCCCCCAACTAATCTGATTCAAAATCACTGCTCGTCGGGATCAGATTTCCTGAGGTGCCCCTGGGATTTTGGGTTTGTGCTTGTGGTTAGTTTTGTAGGGACAGGGACTTAAATCCCCAGTTGAACACTTTAGGAATTGCTTTTGAACAAATAAATGTCTTCTGTGATGCCTGTAACTGCTGCAGGTGCATGTGCCTCCAGCAGGAATACAGAGACAGATTTTGGGGGATAATTCCAGATATAAATGAACTTTGCCTGTGTGCTGGCAGAGCTGCTCCTCTGCTGTGTAGGACTTCTCCCATTTCATTTCTGGAATGCTGAACCCTGCAGCAGCTGGGATACAGGGATCAGGGATGCTTCAAACCAAGCAGCTGTTATTTCTTCTTTTTTTTTTTCTTCTTTTTTTTT
>VZTJ01002475.1:543625-732755 GCA_013397795.1 Orthonyx spaldingii | reverse complement strand
TTTTTTTTTTTTTTTTGCTGAGCAGGGCAGATAATTGGTGATTCACAGGTCAGAAACGTTGCCCTCAAATTTTAGAACAGAAAGATCAGGAGTCCAGGGGCTTATTAAATTCTGCACCAGGATTGAGCAGCGATGCTTCACGAGAAACTTGCATAACTAAGCAGCTGCTTTTATAAACCAAGAGTTTGGATTCCAAACGTGCAAGGACAAGCAGGGGGCAATGCCCAAATGGTGAAGGAATGCCAGCCCCCTCCTGCCTGACTCTTGCCCAAATGTGCTGTTCGGTATCCCGTGTCCTTCTGTCTGTCTCTGCCTCTGCATGNGCTTTAGAGAACTCTGTCTTTCAGCTCCTATCCTGTAAAGATTGGAGTAAGTCTGACTTCACCATACTTTAATTATCTATAGCTTACTCCTAATTTCTTTTTTTTTTTTATTTTTTATTTTTTATTTTTTATTTTTTTTGAAGATGCATTTAGGCATTCAGAGCTGAGAACAAACCAGATGCTGAATTTATCCCATCTGGAAGGGGAGCTGCTCCCTCCTCCCTCTCTGAGCTCCCCACAGCGCTGTCTCTGCCTGGCTGAACATGTCCATTTATACCTATTTAGCACCACTGACGAGAGCTAACCTGCCTTTGAGAGATTTCTGGCACTGCGCACTCCATGGCATCTTATTTCTTCTCTGTTGAAGCCTTTAACTGTTTAAAGGATTTGGTCTCCCTTTCCTTTCCATGCAGAGCAGCTTTATCAGCACTGCTGATGCTCTCTGTGTTCCTGTAAATGGGAGCTGTGGTGCCAAATGCCCCAAACCAGGCAGGGGAGGCCAGGCAGGGTGGCTGTGGTGGGTTGTGCTTGATAACAACAGCCTCTCGGAGAAACACTGACTGTTACAGCAGGTTTGATTTAATGATACTGAACTAGCATGTCCTGGCCATGCTGCTGCTGCTGTGAATCCTCTCTCAGCTTTGTAGCTGCTCTGGAGAGGGGAGGAGGAGCTCTTAGTCCTACTCTTGCTCTGAAACCCACTCCAATGCCTCGTGTGCTCTGTGTCAGAGCTTCCCAAGGAAAAGAGCTGCTGGATCCTCTCCACTGGGTGAAATGAAGGACATGAGAGTTGAGCAGGACTCCTGGGAGGGAAAACTTCCCCCAGGGCTCTGGTTCTTGCACCCAAACAGCTGAAAACAGCAGCCCAGCCCATCCATCCTGCCCCTCTCCTCCCACCAACACCACTCTCCTCTCTGTCCCAGCTTTGAATTATTCCTGGGAGCAAAACAGAAGCTCTTCCACAAGAAACATCTCCTTGCCGTTTGCTGTGGATAATTCAGGAGGGATACTCTGCTGAACGGGCTTGTAATGTTCCTTCCCAAACGGCATTTACTGGTTTTGCTTGCACTGGTAAAAGAACCATGAACAGATTTAGCACAGAGAACTTGCTGGTGTGTGTTGGGGGGCGGGGGTTAAATTAATGATCCTGAATTTAAGGATGCTACTTATCTTTCTGCTTCTATTGCAGTCTTCAAATAAATGAAATTCATGAGGTTTATTGGCTCCTAGTTATAAAGCATCAATAATGTTCCCCTTGGCAGGCTTTTATATGCATGTGTATGTGGTGAATAGAGGGAAATGTAATCTCCAAGTTATCAAACTGTTTTACAGTGTTCTCCTGAACTGCAGCAACCCCTGGGAATATTTATGCCTCTCCTGGGTCTTATTACCACAAAAATTATATGTGTATTTTATGGGATAGGAAATATATTGTACTCCTTTCTGATAATAAACAAAATAGAAATATGAGCTCTTACACACAAAAAATGCAGTGGATGCTTTTGGGCTGGTTTCAGTCGTTACATCTCTTTGTGATGCTTTTCCCCTGATCCTTGACACCCCTGAGATGGTTCTTGGGTTCGTTTGCCTTGTCCCCCTTTAATGAAATGGTGTGAGCTGGGTGTCCCTGCCCATCATCCCTCATCAGAGCTGCTCCCCAGGCTGTGTGAGCACAGGACCCTCGAAGGAAGCTCAGGGGTGAAGAGATGGACAAAGCCAAATGCTGGTTTGAATTTCACTGTCCTCCACCCAAACTGGTGCAGCAGCACGGGAAGGAAGAGTCTGCAGATGCCCTGGACTTCCCTGGGAAGGGAACAACTTCTTGGCATGCAAGATGAATGCAGTTCTGCCCCTCTGAGCTCTTCCTTGGGTTGTGTTTATCCTGCCCCTGCCTGTGAAAGGATTGTTCAGTGGTGTGAGGCTGCACTGTGGACTCGGCTTCCTGGATGTGCCTTTTTTCAGACTTATTGCCTGGTCTTGGATAATAGAACTGTTGGAAATATCTCTGTTTAGGCACCTGCTTATCCTGACAAAACTGGGCTGTGGCTCTTGTGATTTATTTGCAGCTGTCCCCTCAGGATAGAAGTTCTCTCTTGTTGAAGTTCCATGCAAATTAATAAAAAGCCTTGATGTGCCCAGAAGCTGCAGAAATGGAGCTAGGTAATTACTGTAGATGTAACATCCTGCTGGAATCCCAGGGGACTCTGAGGGCCAGGGTTTGGAAGTTTGTATCTTTGAATTTTATCCATGTGAGAGTTAAATCAGGTGTGAGGAGTAGAAGAAACCTGCTCAAGTGGTTCCTCTCGATCTGCTACAGGTCTTGTCAGGTGTGTGACCACTAAAAGCAGTGTGGTTGCTCCATGGGAGACAAATATGAGCATGTGAAAGGAGCCTTTAAAAATAATGTTCTTTTTTTAGCTCTGTTTGACCTGAAATCTGCCTTTTCAGAGAAACTTACAGAATTGTTTTTTCCTAGGATCATAATTATCACTTACTTTCAAGAGTTGCACTCACTTGGAGATTAGGAGGCAGTGGAAACATCCTCTGCTTGGCTGTTAATGATGGGGGACAGAGCTAGGGGAGAAGGAAATGTTGTGATTGTAGGAACATGAGAATTTCCCCCTTGTTTTTGCTTTTACATGTAATGTCTGACTTACAAACATAAGAGCTTCATGTCCTTTCTTAAAAATGAGAGCTGCTACATACCAGACTGGGGAACAGGGTGTATTCCTCTGCTGGATGTGCTTGTGAGTCACTGCACCAAAGGCTGTGCTCACCTCGTTTTTGATGATTTTTCCCATTGACTCAATATTTTTCAACTTTTTTTGGTGAATGCTGAATTGAAAAAGGGGAAAAAAAGCCCCAATTCAGCAAAACCTTGACCATTCCCTCCCAGAACACCAAATCACCGAAATCACTGTGCAGCCTGGGCTGTGATCACTGGTAACACACAGGGGCTGCTGTGTTTGGGGAATGATGCTGGTGAGGATCTTGGGATGAGCCCTTGTAGAATGAGACAAATCTGCTTCAGATGAACCTTTTATTAAGGAGTTCACTCAGTTTCTGCTGTAATATTGTGCCATCACCAGGACTTAAAGGACTATTTTGGCAGTAAGGGCTGCTCTTTTTTTTTTCCTTAGCTCAGTTTCTCTATAAATATTGTTCAAAGTTCTTTCTTCCCAAGAGACCCTCATTATTTTTAGAAATTGCTCAATACTTTTTACACTCTTTTTACCATGGAAGTGCAGCTTCCCAGAGTGTGAAATACAGTGCTTGCTCTGTCAGTGTAGAGCTACTCTGCTTCTCCACTTGTTCCCACTGCTTTTGGGCTCTCAGGCCGACTCTGGGTTGTTCCTTGTGCTGCTGGAAGGTGCTGTGCCAACAATCCTAATTAGGAGTGCCATGAGCCACAGAGAGGAACAGAGCAGCTAAGTAGGACAAACAAATGTGCAAGGGACAGAATAATTGAAGTTGCAGGGGAGGGGAGCAGGAACAATTTGCAAATGTCAACGAGAAATTCAGCGAGGGCACAGGGGAGAACTGTTCCTCTCAAAATTTGCTGGAGGAGTTTTCTCAATGACCAGGGGAAGGCAGGACCTTGGAGTCTTTCATCAGTTTTGGATTTGCTTTTCCCTTCTGATGGATCCTGCCTGCTCTTCTATCGCTGCTCCTGTGTCCCAGCTGCTGCCCCGACCCTCTGGGGGTGTCCCCAGGTCTGGTGTCCCCACAGCCCTCCTGCACAGTGCCAGGAGCTGCAGGGCCCATGGCTGGTGGTTGGTGTGGGTGAGGTGGATGCAGGTCTGGGAATTCAGCACTAATTAAGTTCCTGGACGTGAACTGCTTCACCAGCTCCACTTAGAGGATTTGTCTAATTGACTGAGGAAATAGTTTGAAGTGGAGGAACATTCCTTTCCATTAATGTTCAAATGAACTGCAAATTGCTGAACTTCGGAGCCTCCATATTTGCTGAAGATAAAAGCTTTTTCAAAAAGGGGAATTGAACTTTGTTTTAAAGCAGAAACAGGTGCATTTGTATGGGGGGGAGTGTTTTAAGTAATTTTCTGCATGATTAATTTGAAAGCTGCTGATGACTGGTGAAGATGGGCTGTAACTTTTCCTAGGCTTAGACTGGCCAATAGATATAATTTTTTTTTTGTTTTATGGAATGGGAACTGATTGGGAGAGAGCAAAGACATTCCCTAGGCTTAGCAAATCTCTCACCATCAGAGCTGACTCTGTACAGTTATTCCCTTCACGCAGTTGCCAATATTCACAGTATCTCGGATGTACCTTGCTGTCACCCTGGAGCAGCAGAATGAAGGTGGGAATTTCAGATGTTTTCCTTATGGGATGGAATATCAGAAGAGGCTCAGAGTGGGAGGGAGGGGGCAGAAGTACCAGACCAAGCATTTGCCATGAAAACAGAGGCAGGTGGGTGCTGTAGAATTAGTCATGGACTGGTGCAAGAGGAGACCACCACCAGAACAGGCTCATTTTCTTTTCCATGACCTTTTTGCTTAGTGATGGGTGAACTCTTGAAAAAGCCCACAAAAACTCCTGCTGTTTTACCATATTTCACTTTTTTTTTTAATTCAGAGTACACATGGAGCATTTTAAGGGTAAACGCTGCTGCTCTACAATAAAGGAACCTTCAGATGGATTCTGTGGAATCTTTAAATTTCCAGAGGCTGCAGCACTCTGGAAACCTCTCCCTCCTCTGGTGTAATTATATAAGGAACAGAACTGTTCCTTATAATATGGGTTTGTCCTAATAATATCCTTGTATTGTTTTCCCCATCTGTTCTGCAGCCATTCTGTTCCATATAGGAGGATAGAGCCTTTATGCACAGCTAATGTGGGTACTCTGGGGGATATAAATATCACGACACTTCCTCTGGAAAGGGGAGCAGATGGCACCTAGCCATGGACACACTTGGATTTTCTGCAAGCTGTTTTGACGCTATCTCAGGGGGAAATGGAAAAAAAAAAGTTTAGCATTCAGCCATTCCTGCTTCCCTCAGAAGCCAGGAGTGTTGCTGAGCTCTGTGAGCAGGGACAGGGGTGCCAGGGAGGACCCTGCACAGGTTTCATCTTGGGGAGGGAGTGTGAAAAATGCAGTTCACTCTCGTGTTAGAATTTAAAAGTTTAATAAAAGACAATGGGGGACAAATACAAGAAAGCAAAAGTACCAGTGCTAGGGTGCTTGGCACTCGGCCAAGAGCACCCCTGGGGTTACCGGGATATCCTTTACATACTCTTTCAATTGCATCAGCCTGATGCATATTCATTCACAATTATGCATATTCATAACCCCCCCAACTCATTTCCATTTTCCAGGAACTGTTTTGCATGGCTCCTCCTTGGGTCCTCCTTGTTTGAGCATGCGTGTTTCTTGGTTGTGGTTTTAGTCCATTTTTGTTATCATTCCCAGACTGGGCTTTGGTCTGTGGTTTTTACAGATGGGAGCTGCTGATAGTTGTCAGGAGTCTTCATCCCACATCCTTTGGATGTTATCCAGCCAAGCAACAGTTCAACTGCCACAAGCATAACTATATCAGCTATCCTACTACTCTGTCTAAGTCTAACAGAAAATAAAAGCATTAGTTATTATTACAAAAACCTATATTCTTATAATAAAGCTACACCTAGCCTTCATTTTATTTGCGAAAAGCCAACATTATAATGTGCATTTATCACAGGAGGGTACCCTCGCAGCTCGTCCCCGCCGTTAAAACAAAGATGAAAGGTGTTTCCTAGGGAGAGCAGCGATGCAATATTTACTCAGAAGATGGAGAAGCAGATAAAAGGAGCCCCTTTGTTCTTCCCCTGCGCTGTGTGATGATGCTTTGTCTTGAAGGATGTTAAAGCAAACTCGCTGTTCAAAACAAAGCCTAAAGGAAAAAAAAGAGATAATAAGGATTGGCTTCTGGGGGCTTTTTTCAGCTTCATAGCTCTACAGCTGGTTTTTACTATGGAGAAATAATCCCTGGCTTGGGTGAAGCTAATGTAGATCCATACTGTGTTTGCTTAATTCTAATTTAAAGCACATATTTGATCGATCTTTCAAAGTATTTCAATTCTTGTGGTGTTAATTCAGGTTTATAACCCTGTTGTTAATCCTGAACCTGGATGTGATCATCATCTTTGACCCAACAGCGTCACTGGTGGGAGCTGCCACAGCTCAGTGGGAGCTGGTGGAATGGGGTGAAAACCTGGGTGCCATCACTCATAAACTGTATTGCACATGTGAAAGAAATTCTGCACATTCTAAAGAAATTCACTTTTTTAGATTGTATTTTGAGTATTCTGAGCATTGAGTAATTCCAGGTAACTGCCCTTACTTAAATTCATCTGCTCCTTGTTTTTTTCTTCTCCCCCAGCATCTTTTTGACCATTTCCTACAACAGGCTCTTCCTCCGTGCTCAGGATGGGTTTTGTTCAGTTAGGCAGCAATTACAGTTCTTGAAAGGCCTTGCCTGACTCTGTAATGAGAACCTGGGAGCTCAGAGCCACGGGAGAAGCCCGTCAGCACAACAGCACAGATTTTATGTGTATATAGTGCTTAGCAGAGGTAGTTTTAGCGGCTTTTATCATTTGTCAAGGAAGAGTTAGGAAGGAAAAAAAAAAAATCAGAATGAATGGGTACTGTCAGAAATGTCTCTGGCTGTGTGTAGTGAATGGGATGCATTCAGAATGCCCTGCAATGCAGGTTCAGCGTGACCTGGGATGTTTCTCCCCTGGGCAAAAACAATCCCAGGGTTCTGGGCTGGGCTGAGAGGTGTGTGGGGGATGAACTGTGTGGGTGCATTTTCCTGTCCAACTGAGCTGCTGGACAGACCCAGATGGGACACTGGGCTCTGAGGGGGGAATGCAGCTTTGGGTGCTGGGGCAGTGCTTTAGGAGCACCCTGACAGCTTTTGAGCTGTGAGGTTCCAGTCACTGAAGCAGTCTCTGACTCTGCTAAAGACTTGGAGTTATGGGTTTATTCAGGGGCGTGCCTAAGGTGTTTTGTAAGAGTGTACTAGTTTGAAAACAAACCAGTGGGAGACTGCAAGTCAGAATTATAATCTAATAGGAAAATTAAAGTAAATGCAATAATACAAGGAAAAAAAGTGACAGAGTCGGGATACAGCCTGACACCCTGTTAGTCAGGGTGGTGGTAGTAGACCAAGTGAAGTGGTTCAGTTGAAGCGGTGATCCTGTAGAAGGGTCTGGGCTGCACCTGAAGGTCCAGTGGTACCTCTTGTCCTCTGGGAATCCAGCAGGCAGGGCTGGCTTGTGCAGTTCTAAAGCCCAGGTTATATCCAGGTGGGAATGCTTGGCTCCTCCCCCCTGGGCAGAGCATCTCACAATGGGATGAGGTAATTCCAGTGAGGTAATTCCATGAGTCATGCAGTGAGGTCTTGACGGCCCATTAACAGAGATAACACCCAGAGGGAGTTATCAGGGGTGAGTCATGGTAGGAGATAACAAACAGTGCCCCACCTGTTTTAACAGCCTGTGGAGGTGGTAATAGAATATATCTTATATTGCAGCCTAGGACAAAGAGCATCACTTGGCCAAGAGCAGAGGGAAAAGTGGTGGTGTAGGAGCTGTGGGTGGGAGCCTTGGTGTGGCTGGGGTCTGCAGGGTAGTCAGGGCAAGGTCCAGGAGCCAGAGCCAGAGTTTCACCTTGAGGAGGGGATGCTGTGCTCCCCTCTGGGGCTGAAGCACAGCTGAGAGCCCTCAGAGAGTCAGGCCTGGCCCTTGTTGGAGATGAGAACATCCATGAGCAGGGCCAGGTGCCACCAGCTCTGTGGTGGAACCTTTTCTTGGAGGTTTTTGGGCAGCTCCTACAGCTCCAAGGGTCACCCACCCAGCTGGGACACAATGTATAGAGAGCATTCTATTGAAAATTCATTTTCTCCAAGCATAATGTCATCAGTTTGTTCATCTGTCGAAAGCAAACGATTGCAACAGCAGCTCTAAATGACTTTAAGAGACTTTTTGTAGTTCCTGTGCAGTCACACATATCTCTGGTTTTCCCCTCAAGGCTGCTAAGGAAAAGCCCAAATGATAAATCTGTGAAGACAACTAATGGGAAATTATATCGATTGTTCTTTCAGAGTGTTCCTGTTTGTGCCAGTGGTCTGTGTGTCAGCTGCTCATGTGCAGGTTAGGGGGGGGTTGTTTTTTTAAACAGGTTCTGTTGAAGGACCTCAGGGATGTTTAGAATGATGGCAGGGGGTGCAGGGAGTTGGTAGGAGCTTGTTTTAATTGACTTTAAATGCCAAGTTTGTGAGAAACAACAGATGATATCCAATTCCCAGGTGTCTCATTTCTGCCTGTTAAGTATCTCCAGTGTAAGGGTTTTTGCTGGCCCTATGAGGACAACTTTTAGCACTCCTGATTTCAGTCTTTTGTGTTGATGGAAGGAATGTTTTCTGATGAGCATACCCTGCACAGACCAAGCTGTGGTATCCTTCCAAACAGTACAACTCTGAGGTAGATTCTGTTGAAAAATGTCAGCTTTTTCTCATATCTCCACGCCTCTTGCATAACCCTGACTCCAGCAGGGTTGGGCCCAAGGCTCTCTCTGAAATTTAGCCTTTGTCAAAATGTCACAGGCCTCAGCATGAACAGTTGGTTTTCGGAAGAAGTGTAAAATCTGGGAGTTGGGTTGTAATGATGGCAAATTCCTGGCTTGCATGTTTGCAAAGGAATGAAAATAAAAGCACATTATGCCGTGATAAACCCACCTTAGGATTTTCGAGCTGGCACAGCCAGTTCCCACTGCCCTCTCCAGCAGCTCAGGAGCAGTGGGGTGTGCTTCTGATGACAGCAAGCTGCTAAGACTGACCTCAAGCCTGGTTTGGCTGCATTGGTATCCATAGGTGCCCTTCCAGCTTTCCCTGGGTGTCTCTAAACTAGCTGGGTATTGCCCTCCCCTAAATTCATGTTCAGCAGCCTTGGTCTACTTTAGATGCAACCACAGTATCAGTAGTAAATGACCCTTTGCTGGATTTTTGTCGCTGCCAATGTAGCAGAAAATCCCTGATTTTGCCACCCCTTTATCAGAGAGTTTCCTAAACTGCTGCAGAAAACCTTGTGCTGTTGCACAATTAGCATAAACATGTACAGGCCTCCTGGAGTATAAATCCTGTGTCTACTTTTAGTGGAATAAAAATGATGAATTTTGTTGCCATGGACTGCCCAGAGAGAGTAAATCTGACTGGGACTCCCGAGAAGAGACCACAGAGCGCTTTTTTGGCTCCTTGAAATGTCATCTTTGAAAAATCCCATCCCATAACTCCCGCTGATGTGCTCTGCAGCCACTAACACTGAAAAGTTGGTGGTACTTCACAGCCTCAGCTGTTTATCTCGAACATATGTGGTGAGAAAGGAAGAAAAGCCATTGCAGGGAAGAAACAGTCGAGGCTGTTCTGGGTGGGCTGGAGATGTCAGCTTGGTTTCACATTGGGAAATGTCAGAAGTGTTTCCTGAGCGTGGGAGAAGTCACAATATTTGGTACAGGGTTTTGAGGTGGTTTTTTTCCCTTTCTCCTTGAAATCTTTTCTCCCTTCACCATGTGTTTCTGTGGAAGTGTCAACTGATGTTATTACACTTGGCATCCTGAACCCTAAGGTTGCTAAAAAAGAAATGTGAAGTGTGCATTTGTTTTGTCTTCAATAAAGCAGAGTTTTTTGATGTTGTGGGATCTTCGGGGCAGGTTCAGCAGTGTTTGCACACTGCCTGGTACAGGCAGTGCTGCAGCCTTTTCTCTGCCACCAAAATACAAACACACCACCAGCAGCAGATTATTCTGAAGGGGAAAAAGACCCGTCAGAAAATCAGTCCAACCTCGTGGCTGTTTATGTACTTGACCTCTGCAGGAGCAGTTGAATTTCTGGTTTCACTGTTCCTGTGTTTTGATATGGCCTCACTCCCAGTTTATTCTGCCTCACCCTCTGGGTGAGGGCTCAGGGTTTGCATCCACACCACCCCTGGGGCCCTGACACCCTGTTCTCTTGGCTCGTGCTGGAGACATTCCCTTTGTGCTGGAATAGGGGCAGGGAGTGGGGGATATGAAAAATGGTGAAGGGTCTGGAGGGGCTACACAAGGAGTGGCTGAAGTCACTTGGTTCAGCTGGAGAAGAGGAGACTGAGGTCAGATCCCATCAGGGTGGGCAGCTCCAATCTCCGCTCTCTGTGACAGAAACAGGTCCCAGGGAGTGTCTGGAGCTGTGCCAGGGTTGGATATCAGGAAAGGTTCTTCCCCCAGAGGGTGCTGGGCACTGCCCAGGCTCCCCAGGGAATGGGCACGGCCCCGAGGCTGCCAGAGCTCCAGGAATGTTTGGACAATGCTCTCAGGGATGCACAGGGTGCGTTTGCAGGGCGGGGAGCTGGGCTGGATGATCCTTGTGGGCCCTTTCCAGATGAGGATATTCTGTGGGGCTACAGAAATCCATAACCTGTACATTTTGTGTGCATGCGTGTTCCTGTCTTGACTCATTTACAGCAAAATCTCCTCTGTAAAGGCACAATAAGTTCCAGGGTAACAAATGGGTGAATGCTGAACATTTAAGAACAAATTAAAAATGCCTAATTGCCTAAAACCCAGTGACCCCAGGAGATGAAAAGCGAAGGTGCCCTGGAGAACCGCAGCGTGCAGATGTTGTGGGTGCAGTTGCCCAGCTCGGAGCTGGGTGCTGCATCTGGCCGAGGGGGGATGTGAGGCAGCCTGGGAGCCCCGGTGCTCCCCCACACTGCCCCGACAGGCGGGCTGTGCTCCAGCTCCGGCTGCTCAATGCCAGCGTTGTCGTGGAGGAGCCCTGGCAGTGATATGGATCCGGAGGAAACCTTCCTGAGGCTGCCAGAGATGCTGGGATGGCTCTGCCAGTGTCCTGAACAGGGCTGGGGGGCACTGGGAGCTTCAGGCTGTGCCCCAAGGGCTGTGTGTGCAGTTTCCATGTGCTGCTATAGGTTTGGGGTGAATGTTCTCACCCTGATTAGATGCAGCATTTCAATTATCAAAGTTTAATAATGTTTTATGTTTGCTTATGGCCATTTGGTAGGGATTTGTTTCTTTTTCCTCATGCCTTGAAACTTCATAACCTTGCTTTTTGTTATGTGGTATCAAAACCCCTCATTGATTTAAAAACTATGAACATAACAAAGTAATTATAATCTGCTTTATCCCATTATAGATTTGTGAACGCTATGATGATAGTGCAGAATGTACTTTTAATCTCTTGTTTAAAGTTGGAGTTAATCTTTTATTTGTGTATGTATAGACTCAAAAACCCTAAGCTACTTCAGCACCTCTCTCTGCAGCAAGCACTACTGAATTTCCTTTTGCATGCAGTGTGTGTAGCTGCCTATCTGTGTGATCATCACTGCAAAGCAGCTGAGTGACTTAAGGGAGATTTCCTACTTCACAAACGTGGGTTTGCCTCGTGTGCCTCACAAAGAGTGTCTGCCAGCCCTCCCAGTGTTTTATGGCTCCGTGTCACGGTTTAACCCCACGTAACAATCAAGTCCCACACAGATGCTCACTCAGCCACCACTGGGGTGGGGGAGACAGTCAGAGTGGGAGCAGTGACAACTGCTGAGGTAACATAAGGCAGTTTAATGGGGAAAGCAAGGGATGTGCACACCAAGCCAGCAAGGAGTTCATTCCCTGCTTCCCATGGCTGGGCAGGTGTTCAGCCATGCCCAGGGGAGCAGGGTTCCAACACACTCAGTGGTGACTCCAAATGTCCCCCTCTTCTTTCTTCTTCCCCCAGTTTATTCACTGAGCATGATGCCACAATGTCTGGACTACCCCTGGGGTGAGTTGTGGTCACCTGTCCTGGCTGTGTCCCCTCCCATCCTCCCACACACCCCCAGCCCCTCCCCAGCGTGGCCATACAGGGATCAGGAAAGGCCTTGGCTCTGTGCAGTCCCTGCTCAGCAATAACAAAAATATCTCTGTTATCAACCCTGTGTTCAGCACCAATCCAAGACACAGCCCCATTCTGGTCACTGGGAAGGGAATTAACTCTACCCCAGCTGAACCAGCACTCTTCAGTGTATAAATGCATCCCTGACTACGAGCAGGGTGTGTCAAACTGTGTTAAACCAGTGACACTGTTAAATTTGTGCTTTAATTTGTGCTTCCCTTCCTGCAAAGGTCTGGGCAGTGTGTGCTGTGCCCCTGGGCAAGGGGAGCATTGCAGCACCTTGGGCTTTGGGGTGCTGTTCTTTCTCTGGCTGTGGGATTGCTGTGCCACTGTTTCAGTCTGTTTCTAGAGGAAACTGTAAAATGAGAGTTGGGAAAGATGTTGAGAATAGGCTGGGGAGAGGAGGGAAGCTTTGAAGGCAAGGAGAGCTTGCAGGGAGAAGTCAGAATTTTTTCTCTGATAGGTTGGCAGCGAGAGGGATGTGCAGTTGTGCTGTTGTACATCTGCTCTGCCTCTCAGTCAAGTTGAAGAATTAGCAAGCAGGGAGCTGTAGGTGATATTTTTTAGCTGGCTCGTGCAGTCACTGGTTTCATACCCAGTTTTTGGAACCATGAGAGAGGGATGCATAGCAGAGGTTGTAGCCTGTGAATGGTTAATCTCATCTCCTTTTAAACGTGAACTTTAAAATTGAAACAGACCATAATAATGCTGAGATTGGGCTCTGCTGACTTTATAGCCAAAGTCAGTTAATGATGTAGTCCTTTTCTGCCTCCTCATCACTGCCCTCATTCCCAGAACACTTCATGTGCCTGTTTTGATTTTCTTTCAGAATCAAAGACATCCATACTGGGAGGCACTATGAAGTCTCCATAATAAACAACCACTAAGGGATGACACAAAGTCATTTTCTTTAGTGAGAAAAGTCAAGGTCTATAGTAACCTTGTGACAAAAGCAAATCTAGTATCAGCTATTTTCAATTTAGCAACAGCCAGCAAATTGGAAATGTGCAACAAAAAAAGGTGACTGATGCTGCCTGGGAGGGTGGGAGCAGAGGAGCAAATGGCAAATGTTAGGAGTTGCTGTACTGACAGCATGGGATGGGATCTGTGTTCCTGGGGATTGCTGCTGGTGCCTTTGGAAGTGATGTTTTCCAAAGTTGTTGAGTTGTGGCAGATTCCTGGTGGCATCACCAAGCCAGAGGAGGAGAGGAGGTGGGAATTCTGCACTCACACAACAGAGAGGGGCACAGGGACTGAGCTTTCCCCCAGTTACCCTGAGCATCTCCTGGCTGAAATACTGGTTTGAGTGGAAGTAAACACTTCTGAACAAGCAAATCTTGCTGTCTGAGGGGAATTTATCACGAGCTTTCTTCGCTGTAATCGGGTTATGAATGTTCAGTGGATCCTGACACATCAAAGGGACTGGTGTGTCTGAATGCATCTCGGTGCAAAGCAAAGCCTTTCCGAGGAAAACTCAACGGGGAAGTTCTTCAGAAGGGGGAAGGCCAGCCCAGGTCAGCCTGTCACAGAGCAGCCAAGGGTGTCACAGCTCTTCCACTCGAGTCTTGGGCTCCAATTTTAAGACTTGCATTTCTGCTCTGGTTCAATCCCTATCAATGCTGTCACACGAGGATAAATCTGTAAGAGCAACGACATTAACGATCTCTCCTCATAAAAAGTCCTTGTTACTCCCTTCCCTTTATTGTTGTGGCTGTGTTGTCACCCTGGGGTGGCCCCTGTGAGAGGGTGCCAGGGCTGGGGGAGCTGCACTGCCCGGCTGCTCTCTTGCTCTGGAGCGCACCCATTGCAGGTGCTCCCAAAGTCTCTGTGAGTCAGGAGGAGCACTCTGTGAAAAGGTTTCACGAGACAGGAGAGGGAGGACAAATGACCCTCTTGTGGGAGTGGCTTCTCGGGCAGCTCCCTGGGGAGCTCGGGATTTTGGGCACCAGGGTCTTGCCCTGGGGGGAATTGGTGGGAACATCTCACTTTGAAGGGGTTTCATGGTCTTTAGGATGAAAAAGTGGGGCTGTAGTCCTTGTGTGCTGAAATGGGTTTTTTTAGTGTGTGTGTTCTTTTGAGGTTTTTTTTTATTAACAGATGGCATTTCTAGGAGAAAGGTTAACAGGAGATAATTTGAGCTTTATTTTCAAAGGCAGAGAAATCTCATGTCCCATGCAGAACAAGTGCAAGGAGGATGGACAGAAAGATTTAGAAAAGCTCTCATAGCATTAATGTCTGATACATCTATTTATTATGCTTATTACTCGATTTTGTTAAATGGCAAAGGCAGTAAAAATTCTTTATCAAGCATTTCCAGCACACCATTAACTTCTTTAGACCCTGTGAGTGTTGTACAGCACTTATGGCAGAGACACTGTAAATCACCATGAAAAGAATACTAAGTCGGGAGGTGGATCAGCATGATTATTTAAATAGGAAGTAATTTTGGTCAAGTAAAATGCTAACTTTTTTTTCTTTTTAAGAAACAAATTCTCTAGAGAATGTTCTGTCTCTTGTATAAATTTAGCAGAGAAGATTATCAGTTGATTTGCTTCTGCTTCATACTCAAGTATGCAAAGCTGCTAAAGAGTTTTTGCCTTAAACTTCCCTGGGCTTTTTGTCCCAATTTATTCTGTATTGCCAATTAAGCTGTATGTTGTTTTTTAAAAAAAAGTTACATATTTTTCCTTTTTTTTTTTCTGAAAAATAAGTTTCTCTTCTTGTTGAATAAATCCCCAATGGAATCTTCCTGCAGCTTTTATTAAGACAAAATTACAATAGCTTTTCCAGAAGGTCAGGATTGTGTTCTTCACTCTGGAGTTAGTGTGGCCTCTGCAGAAGCCAAAGATACACACTTGATGTGGTTATTATAGTATTCTTCTACCTAAAAATTCAAATGTGGAACATTTTAAAAGAGTTTATAGTGTAAGAAAACAATGTATTTATTTGAAATTTAGGGGATAATTTCACTGCAGTTAAGCACAGCTGCAGCAGTGGGTGCTGGGTTAGGATGTGGGTGGTTTTCCTCTTGTCAGGAATGACTGAAAGTAGTGCCCAGGCACCTCAGGGAGAGACTTAGGGGTGGTTTTGGGGCACAGGGATGGTGCTTTCCCTGAGGTGTGATGCTACTCTGCAGGATTTCAAGAGCTCTGTTAATTTGTTGGGGTTTTTCCCTCAAGCTGCCATTGACACCACAACTGCAGGAGCTGAGAAATCACCTTTGAAATATCTTTAATGCTGATTTCTAGGGCTGAAGAGGTGGATGTGTGAGGGCTAATTGTGCATCCATATATAATTGTGGAAAAAGTGGTGGTGGGACAGGGCTGAGCTGCCTGGGACATGGCACAGGGGGAAGGCTCAAATTGTGCTTGAACTGAGGAGTTTTGCAACACCAGGCAATGGCTTCGTGTTCCCCTCCAGGTACAGGACTTCTTTGGTTCCCAGGCATGGGTATTTCCCATAAACCTGTAGTTTATCTGTACCTGGGAGTGGTAAAGCCAAGGAGCTGATCTGTTGGAAGAAAGTAGGAAATTTGCAAAAATAAAAATAAAAAAATCTTTTTTAATGCAAATTCTGAATTGGGCCTGTGCTGCCTGGGGTGGGAGGATGGTGAGAGGAAACCTTCCCTTCAAGGACTGTGCCCCAGCATATTTTCTCACTGTGGGACTTCTCTCTGCTCTGTCCCAAGCTCAGTGTAGCCCTGGCAGAAGCTGCATCATTCCCAGTGTGAGATCCCTACCTGGGTCCCCCTGGGGCTCTGTGGGGTCAAGAGTGCCTCAAGGTACCCAAAATTTCCCTGTCATTATTGAATACTCAGATTTTTAGACTCTCAGACTGTGGCTTTTGAGCCTCTTGGCTGCAATGAGGGTTAATTGAGAATAAAATAATTGGAAAAGTAGGGCTGCAGTTTGAGGTGTGGGCACTACCAGACATTTTTCCTAAAGCCTACCTTAAAGACACATAAGGACACTGTGTTTGTGTGTTCATGCAACTTCTTAATGTTGTTTTAAGATGCTTTCAAGAGTGTGACAGTAGATATATTTTATTAAATATATGTAGCAAATACCCAGTGATTTACATATTACTATCAAACATCAGGACGCAGAGGAAAATTAATTACTGCACACAGCACTTACAGGCAAAGGCAGGGCGCTTTCTTGATAATTACAGTATCACTGCAGAGTAAATATATCAGTCTTCATCTGACAATGTAATTCATAACGTTTGTGGAGCAGTTTGATTGCTGCACTTCTGTTTCCAGAGGGTTTTTCTGGGTGGTGCTGAGCAGCTGTGGCTCCTTGTAGCTGAGCTGGAGCTGTTTGCTCAGCGCCCCTGGAAATCACAGCAGCAGTACCTGCAGTCTGTGTGTTTCTCTGTGATTGATGAGCTGCTGAATTCTGGGAGTTGGGAATAAAGCAAACCTGCTTTTTGTTTTTTTGTAAAACTCCCTGCTCAACTGAGAGAGAGGAAGAGGGAGAAGTCCGGAAATCAAGATCCCCAGCGCAAACTTCTGGTGCCAGGTTTTTTGACAGGTTAGTCACGAAAGTCATAAATTTGAACATTCTGGCAAAACCTCTGCTGAGGACATGCAGCTTTGGCCTTTCTGCTCAGACAGGATGTGCTGTGAGGATTAAATATTAAATGTGTCACTGAAGGAACAAGGTCTCTCTCTCTGTTTGGTTCTTTCCTTCTGTTTTCTGGCTGATGCAGTGTCGCTGTTGAACTGATAGCGGAGCGAAGGGATACACAAATCTTGAGAGAATGCTGAATGCCTTTATTTCATTAATAACAGATTTATATACACGTGAGAGGGCTGTTTGGATTGCCTAACAATCATCCACCCCCCGGGATTGATTGGCCCAGCCGTCTGACCGCCTGTTTCCAAAAGCCACTCTCAGGAACATGGAACTTATCTTATGTTCAGTAAACTTCAGTAGAAGAAGGGATGAATTCCCCTGGGAAAGAATCTGTGCTGTCACAATGCAGTGTCCAGTTTTGCAGCTCCTGAAGCTTTCACCACCCAGTCTTATCAGTGGTCATCAGCCTTTGGCCCTCAAAGCCAGTCAAGAGAGCCTGGTGATTGCTTCAGTACTTAGAACACAGGAAAATAGTGAAGTAAAAAAAATTCCAAACAAATGGGACCTTCTGCCTTTCCAGTAGCTCTCTAGATGGACGACCAAACCTTGAGTGTTTTAGACAAACTTCCACATCTCATAATAGTGCTTCCTGAGGGAGTTACTTTGGTTTTAATTTAATTCTCTGCTTTTATAACTCCCACTTTTCTGCTCCTGTTTGTCAGGGGCATTACTTCACCAACAAAAATTACTCCAACCAACCAAAAAAAACTCCCCACAAACCACACTTTATATGCTTTGCTGGTCAGATCTGTGAAATTATAAAGTCATGGTACTATTAATTAATGCCATTAAGATTATATAGTCTCATCATATTTAAAGTTAAGCCTCAGGTAATAGTTAATGGTGCTGCAAAGTATATTAATAAAATTACTTGTAGTAATTAAGGGAGAAACGGAGGAGTGTGAGACAAGTTTGGAGCGTGAGGTAGGAAGGAATGGGAATGCAGCCCGAGGGGCTTCTGGCTGCTTGTCCCATCCTCCCCAGTGCTTGTGGCTGCTCAGGGGGGGTCACTGGGCTCCTGGAGCTGTGGGAGAGCATCCTCTGCTCCTCACTGCCCGTGTTGGGCACTTGTGTTCACACAGAGGCAGCTGAAGGCTGTGGGTTGACCCCTAAGTGTAAAGTGAGAAAGGATGGATTTAATCCTGTCTTCATTTACTCAGAAGCGTTAGCTGTGGATCATTTGCAGTGTTTTTGCTGCTGTGGAGGAGTAGAGTAAAGACCTGCAGACTGATTCCTGCTGCTGCTTTGCAGGAAGTGTCTCAAGGAGTTGTGTTTGTCCAGATTTGGACATTTGCTGTTATCAACAACCTCTGGCACCTCAAGGCACACATGTAGGAGCTTGGATTTTGAGCACAGCTGACTGTCACTGGTCTATTTTGTGTCCATTTTTTCTGTGCATGTAACTGGGTGCTCATTTACAGCTAATCACTAAAATCACAGGTGTTTTATTGATTGTATAAAGGTTGCCCACCTTGGCAGTCTGTTTGTTTGTTTTATAGTAGATGGCTGTAATAGATCACATAATTTATTGTATCAGCTAAACACAGAATTTGGCAGAGTGGAGATGAAGAGACACCTCTGTCCCATGCTGCTTCCCCTTGGTGAAGCCCAGAGCATTGTCTCCCAGCCCTGGGATCATTTCTGCCCCTTACAAATATCTCTGCACCTCCTCATCCTTCACATCCCCTGCTCTGGTTGCTGTAAAGAAGAGAAGGTGGTACCTGTATCGTGCTTTTCTTTCCCTGGCTTCAAACTGTGGCACTAATGGCACTCCTGTAATTAAATGTTAATAGAGAAGTTAAAATACTGTCTTTGGCTCTGTCTTTTGTGAGAAGAGGAGAATTGAATGGTAATTTAATGGCTTGAGAAGCTGCGTGGCCTCTTTGCAATGCCATGCCATGCACAGCACTGTGCTAAATACCAAAACCTCAATGACTGCAGCATTTTATATTCCTTTTGGAAGCTTCCTCTCTGTATTTAAATGAATTTGATCTTTCCTCCTGATACAATAGGAGCAGTGAATAAAAGCAGGTCTCCCTGACAGTACATGAATATCTATGCTTGCTGAATTTCCAAAGCATGTTTCTCTGTTCTGGCGTTGCTTGTTGGTGTTTGTAACTTCCTCAGATGTTTTTGTTGGGTTTTTTTTGCTGGCTGCTTCAGAACAGACGGAAAAAAACAACCCAAAACAAAAAAGGCAATTGGAAGATTAATGACAACTTGAATTAATTCTAGTAGTCCATCAACCACTACTCAGCCTTAAAGGAACACTGAGGGGAAAAGAAGCTTCAATGAGCAGTTCAAATATGAATTAATTCACGCTTTTAAATGAAAACTGTTTGGGAATTATTAATCATAATTGTTTTATGGTAGAAAGTGTGTTATCTTCTAAGTCAGTTTCTCCATGGAAGTTTGAAGACAAGCAAGCAACACTTCCCTCTTCTACTTGAAAGGAAACAGAGGATGCTTTTTTCAGGGTCCATACAAGAATATTGGTACTTGGATTGAAGTGTCTGAACTGTCTTCCAGTGTTTTCCTTTTGAATGGGAGAAATTGTCTGTGGCTTTATTTTGCTGTGAACTCCTCCTTGCCTGGGACTCGTGAAGCTGCTGAGGGCTCAGCTTATGGTAAAAGGCTTGAGCTGCATCTCCTGCAGCAAAATTCCCAAATTCTGATGGATCACCAGTGCTGGAATGGGCCCTCCACAAAGGGCTGGTCCTGCCAGGAGAGGGGAGCTCAGGAGGAAAACATTCCTTAGTATCAGGCTGACCTGCAGCTTTGCGGACTCGAAGAAGTGATTCTGAAATGTCAAAATGTGTCATTTTGATTAAAAGGACAATCAAAACAGAGCCTGACAAGTCCTATTTTAGAGGTTAAAAGAAATTCAGCTCCTTACTCTGATTTGGAATGCAAATATTTTCATGTTTGAATTTTTTTCTGACCCAGAAATTTTGAACTTAATTCAGCTTCTGTTATAGCCTGGCAAAAATCTCCAGTGTCTTTGATTCTTCTGCTCATTACATAGAAATGCTAAATTAAACTGAGAATGGCTTTGGTTTATCCAAATGAGAAATTCTTCATCAAAGTTTGGTCTCAGAGCAAACTATCAATGTGAGGGCTTTCCAATATAGATCCATTGCCTCTTTGAAGATGTAGTTAGACCACAGAACATAATCCACATTGTGTTACCCTTGCCCTGCAGGGGCCTGGAAGAGAGTGGCTGTTTATAGGCAGCAGATGGGGAGGCTCTGGGCTGTGGATTCAGCTGAGTCCTTGTCTGTCTTGTGGTTTTTGGGCACATAAATCACTTCAGCTTTCTTCATTTGCAGAGTGCAAGGAGCAGACCTGAGCTCTGACGAGTGCTCGATGCCCTGATCTTTCTGCAGACATTGCTCCTACCCCAGAAATAGAAAATACAGTCATTTGCAAAGCCAGATTTCAGCTTGTTTTCCTTAAACTTGTTTGTTTTAGGGTGGAATTTTAAAACTACTTGATGTGGTTTAGGTTTTATTCCCCCATGTAAACCTGTAGCAGTACTGGTGCCAGCTTCATCCTAGCTGGAGCTGAACTTTGCTTGTTAGAAATCTCCCACTCTTAATTTTCTTCAGCTACAAAAGAAAAAAAAAGGTATTTAACAAGTAAACAGTAGCAAATACTTTCCTTTTTGATGTTTCCAGGAGTATTATGTAATAATAGATTTTAAAAGTAATTATTTCTCACTTTTTGGGGGGTGCTGACTTGGGCAGTGGGTAGCAGAGGAAGGTCTGTGTGTCAGGAAATTGCTGTCTGGGCATTTTAGCAGCTGATGATATATTCATGGCACTGGTGGAAACATCCATTGGATTTCCTGCAGTTGAAAGCTGGTCCAGGCAGAGTTTGCTCAGAGCCCCTGGGTTAGCAGGAATTTGTCTGAGATCAGCAGAGAGATGGGAAAAAATTATAGGTGTGGGCAGAGCAGAGAGCAAGAGATGATCCCTCTGTTCACCACATCTCGTGGTGCTGTCCTTACTGGGCAGAACCAAGTTTGGGACGAGGTTTTTGTTAGGAAGGTTAGAAAAATGCCAGTTAGCTGTGTCTCTCCAAAGCGACTGCTATGGACCTTAAAGGATTTAAATGAAAAGCCTCCTGCCTCCACAGCTGCTCCACGTGCAGCACCACTCTGGGTGGAGGAGAGGGCTTTTAGCTTTTAAATTCCAGGTTGTTGTTTTGATCCTGGGTCGCCTCTGAAAGGCCCTGCCCTCTGACAGCTCTCCTGTGGCCCAGGTGGGAATGATTTATTGGCTGCTGCATCCTCATTTCAGAACAAACACTCCTGTTTAGTTCTGGTCTGTGTCCAGTTCAGCTCTGGCCTGGGAGTTTACCTCCACAGATGGGTTTTTTGCTTTTTAAAGTATGTGTTGCCCCTTAATTTCCTGTTGTTCCTGCTCCCACAGATGGATAGCTGTGCTCAGCACAGGCACATTGTGCTCTGAATCTCATGGAAATCCGTGCCTGGGGTTGCCTTCGGTGGCTGCCACGCAGCGGGTGAGAGTCTATTAAAGCTCTGGCCAGGGAGTTGCAGATGACTTTCTGTCGCTGTTTTTCCTTCAGGTGAAGCAAAAGGCAGCTCAGGCAGTGAGAGAGGCATTTTTCCTGGTGTGCAGAAGCCTAATGCAAACACAAGTGGCTGTGTCGTGGGAGCCAACAGGAATCATCAGTCTTGGGGAGGAGATGGGGGCTGGGAGAGCTGAGCTGAGCTGTACCTGTGGCTTGGATGTGGCATGAGGTGGAAATGTGACTGTAATGCACCACAGGAAGCTTCCTGCTGCAATGTGCAGCTTGGAAATGCTTTCTTGGGTAATTTGGGAGAGGATTTGGCCAGACACTGCTCATTCCAGCCACTTCTGAGCTCTGAATTCATTCAAGGACCCAAAACTTGTGTTTCCCTGAAAACACTGCCCTGTGCTGAATGGGAATTCACTGCCTCACTAGCATCTCACCAGCTTTCAGACACAGGGAATGCCTGCTCTATATTCTGCTTGCACTTCCAAGAAGTTCCCCTTTTAAAGGCCAGCTTGGGCATTATGAGATCCATATGCTTATGTAGACTGTCTAGAAGCTTTTAGACTTGTGAGGAGGGACTCATGAGCTAAATTTGGAGCCATTAAAGCACAGCTCCTCTCCTGAGAGAAATTTTCCCAAAACAAAAATTGGATTCGTTCAAGATGTTCCTGTTTGCATTGCAGCATTCATTCTCTGGAGGGTTATTTCATTAACATGTGACATTCACTGTGGATTTGGAGAGCTGATATTGAAAATGGAGGTAAAGGAAATAGGGCAGATATAACATTCCTGTGTTGGCTGGGAAGGAATTGGGCACTAAAAGATGGAGAGGAGCTTGGTGGGGTTATAGTGAGAGAGAGGAAGCAGTTCACGTTTGGAGCATCTTGTACCTTAAAGGCATCTTGAGTCCTTTCCTCTGATTTTGGGATATTAAATTGAAAGGAGCTCGTTCCTGAGGGGTCCAAGGTCCTTTCCTTCCTCGATGGTATTGAGTAACAATTGCTGAGGTTAGATGGTGTCTCTAGAGATCCTTAAATATCTCCTCTGTCCTCAAAGCAGGATCAGTTGGAGCAGGTTGTTCTGAGCCTTGTCTGGTTTTAAATATCTCCAAGGATGGAAACTCCACAGCTTTTATGGGCAAATCTGCTTTAGTGTTCAATTAAAGTTGTGATAAAAATTAATTCTTATGTTTAAATGAGAATAGCAGCATTTCACCTTTTCTTCCTCTTGTCCTTTCACTGGACACCAGAGAGGAGAATGTTCCTCCACCACCTTCGTTCCCTGCTTGGTCGGGTCAGCTGTACCTGTGACACTGCTGCTCACAACAGTCCCTTTAGCACAACTTCACGGTGTCTTCCTCCCCTCTCGATATTTTCCCTAAATCTCTCTTTTTTCCCCCTTATCTGTTGTCACATTCACAGGCTCTCAGACCTTCTCTCACCATTAGCTCACCTTTGATTTCTTTTACCCTGCTGTTGGCACAGGGCTGAAACCAGACTCCTGTATCTGCCTCACGCACATCTGCTTCATTTTGGTCAAATCTGAAAACAGATTTAAGTAAATCTGTGGCAATTGGCATGTTAATGAATGAAAGCGTGGGTGGGGATCAATAACACCTAGATGAAAATCTGGAGCTAGTTTATAATGGGAATTAAAGGCCATTTAAATGCTATAACAATAATTAGAGTGGTTGTGATCCTAAAGCTCATCCTTCAGGGAGAAAGGAGAGAGTTTCCACAGAAGAATTTCTGCTTTATCTTCTCCACCCTTCCCCTAATAAAAATTTCTTTATTAGCATCTGTGTAAAAAGATTAAAGTTACATTTTAAATAATAATCAAAATTCAAATCTCCATCTCCTCTAAAAGCACAGTCTAAATAAACCTGGCTATTTTGGAGCTGTGACATTACTGAAGAGCTTTGGGTGCATTATCTTGGTAACCTTTGTGAGCTGTTATTAACAGAGCTGCACAGATTCCCACAGGAGCATTTGCAGTTCAGGAGAGGGTTAGGATGAGGACACAAATCACAGAGCTCCAACCCCTCAGTCAAAATAGGTGGAGATATTTAAAGAGGAATTGGTAAATAAAATACCTAAGAAGGAGGGGGAAAGCTCTCTCATCCTTATTTTTACTACGAAGTGCAAAATGACTGTTTTCTTGCATGTCACAGCACATCCAAAGCATGTGATTAACCAAAGAATGATTAACCCTTGCTGTCCCTGCAGGTCAGAAGGCTCAGGAGTGTTTCCTGCAGCTGGCAAAGGCAGGTTCACACCTTTGATCTGCCAGATTTAACCTGGGAAAAAGCCCACAAATGGCAGAAGTGCTGCACATCTGTAGCTTCCCTCCTGTGTGTCACACAGCTGCTCCCTGCAAAATCTGCTTCTGCTCTTTTGTCCTTCACTAGGAGAAATAAGTTGGTGGTCCAGTCATTTTTATTGGCCAGATGTGCCCAAACAGCTGGAGCAGCCTCACTGCTGCTATGTCAATGCCTTTCTCACTGATTGGGTTTTTTCTCATTTAATATTCCCATTATGGCATATTTTTAGCTTAATTAGCAGCAGTCCTAATCTGCTCTCTTTTTTTTTTGGCATTTGGAGGCTGCAGGAGAGGCACTGAGGGAGGTAATGGTTCTCTTCCCAGCTCCAGCACACTTGGCAGTGCTGATTTGATACTGAAGAGCCATGGAAATGAACTCTGTAAATCAGGCCCTTTGCTTCTTAAGGCGGGCTTTTCCTATTTTCCAGGTATTTCCTCAGTTGTATGTAGCCAGTGGAGTCTGGAACAGCAAAGTCAGCAGACTCCAGCTTTGGTAAAACAAACCTAAATCGAAGACACTGCGTTTTCCATCATGATTTACAGCAGTTATCTGGCATCCTTAGTGCCTTATTTCCAGCTGTGTCCAACAGCCCGTCCTTCAGAGAACGGCAGTGCTCCTCCCACCAAGGCAGTCCTTTGCATAAAACAATCCTGTCATGATCTGCTTCCTCCAGGTGCCAATCTGAGTGCGAATCTGTATTTTCCTGTCTATATGCTATGAGAAAAAATTGACATTTATGCCATTCTGCTGTGTCAGTGCTAGGTGCAACCAATTATTTCAGCTGATGGATCTGCTAAGTCTCTGGGAGCTGTAGCTCTTTGATAATCTAGAGAAAGTATTTGCCACTTTCAGTGCTTTACATCTTCAAAGAGCTGTATAAACACTTAATTTAGTACAGAACCCACTAGGGATGGTAAATGAATGAAGAATGTACAAACTTCCACTTAGAGGACTAAAAGGCCTTTCAGGGAATTGATGGAAAGTTACTCTTGCTTTACACAGCATGTGAGTTATGCCAGTGCTGGTTTGTACCTGCATGTTGGCTGCAGGGGACATCTTCCCTGGTCAGATATGAGATTAAAACCTCATCCACCCTCCTTCACCTTTGCAGCCGTTCCTTTTATCCATGTAAAACACCAAGCTTGATCCCCTGATAAATACAGTGGATATTTCAGGAAGGGCGTTTGCTGGCCCACAAACTTCCAGCTGAACCAAGTGAAGCAGTTGGACTCGGTGCTTCTGAAGGCTCTTTCTAACCTAAATGATTTTAGAATTCAGCAAAAAGCCAAAGTTTCATCTTTAAAAATTTCCCTGCCGATCTCGTACCCAGTTTGTGTCCTGAGTGACCTTCCCCTGGTTTTGCCAGTGCCAGGTGTGTGGTTCAGGGTGCTTTGTGACTGTGCTGAATGGAAGGTCCTGAGCAGCCCGTGGCTTTGTTCCAGTGGATTTCCAGTGTAGAGCAAATACTTTTTCACAGTCTTAGATCTGAGAGCAGGTCTGGGCATCAGGAATAACAGATCTTCTCTGCTGTTCCTGCTTGCCTCTCCTTTGCCTTCAGTGTTCTCAGCCTTTTCTCAACATTGAGCCTGCTCTACCCAAAAAAGAGTGTTTATTCCAGAGGCTGGTATCATTACTGCTACCAGTAATTTATTAAGTTGCAGTTTTTATTAAATTCCAATTTATTAAATTGCAACGCTTCATAGAGGGGGGTGATGAGTGAGCTTAATTTGTTGCAATTAAAACTGCTGCTTCCCAGCCAGTCATGGGCACTGGAAGCGTTAAACTGATTCACACTGAACTCCCAGAGTTTCTTTTATCTTAATCCAAGCAGAGACATGGACAGAGGGCTTTTTATTCCAAGGCCCAGGATATTTTGTGTGACCACTTTGGGCTGTTTCTCTGCTGTGGCTTCCAGTAAATAGTTACCTGCGGAGGCACAATTAGAGATGGGGCTCTGGGTGCTCACTGCTGGCTCCCAGGGCTTCAGCACAGGTTTGGTGGGAGCTGGGCTGCCCAGCCATGGCACTGAGGGTCCTGGGAGCTGGAACTCCCATCAGGGCCTCTCTGCCACTGTCCAAAGGCAGCACTGGCAGCTGCTGTGCACATCCAGCTCCCAGCCCCGCAGCTGCACTTTAAATCAATTAAAGGCTCAGAGCAAACAACTTGGAGCTCCTGCTCAACACACACAATGCACAGCAGGATATATTTTTGCTTTATGACATTTGATTCTCAGAGGTGTTTCCATCCTCCTGCAAGTGTTGGGTTTGATGTGATTTAGTCATCAGTGCCTCCAAGCAGCGTTTCCCATTGCTGTGCTCTGAATTCCTCATGGGTTTTGTAGTAAAAATCTAACACAAATTACCTTGCTCATCTGTCTTTTGTAAATACCACTGCAAAAGAGGCAAACTCTGTATCCATGCATCCTTTCATTATTATGATAATTAATTTCAATTTACAACTAATTAATGCTGTTCTATGTCTAACCTGCCCGCTATTAGTAGTAGCAAGTGGGAATCCGTGAGTGTGTGAATTGCAGGTGCTGGGCTGTGCACTGAGAGAAAAACTTGCAGGCAGCAGCCCCTTTGCAGGGGCAAGGATCCTGCAGGGAGCTGCCTCTTCCCACTGCTGCAAACCATGATGGATACGTTGGGCTTTCATCCCTGGGATGTGCGAGGGGGAAGGTGAGAAGTGGGAATGCCTTGTAATTAAAAGTAACAATTTAGCTGACACTGTGATCAGGAATACAAACCTGTCTGGTGGAGCAAAGAGAGGGAGGGAGGAAATCAAAATCTTGCTGTGCACAGGTGCTCTTTGATCTCAGCTCTAATTCAGAGCAGCCCAGTCCTGCCGCAGGTGGCATTAGATAAGAGGATGAATTCCCTGGGTGGATTTTGCTGGCACTCTGAAGCAATTAGCTTTCACTTGTTTGTAAAGTGAACATAACCAGGTACTCCCCTTCTTCCCAAAAAAGGGTTTGAGACATCCCCATCTCCCGAATGGATTAATTATGGTTTCATATCCCTCCTGGATCAATTATAGAAGTCTATGCTACTGGGTTTGCTAGGGGGGTTCCTTGTTCCCTTTCTCTCTTTTCTTTTCTCCCCTGAAAGGTGCTCCTGAACTGAAATCCCTCGTAATGGGTGTAAAGCAAAAAGTTCAGAAACTCTGTAACATTAAAAATAGCCCCAGATAGTTTGAGTTGGAGGGCCAGGAAGTTCCTCGCTGGCATGTGGTGACATTCCTGCAGGTGGAGGAGGATCGGGGCAAGATGCAGGAGTGCCTGGGGGAGGGAGAGCTGCCCTGCAGGGCTGGGTGCTGCTCGGTCATTCACCGTGGTTTGCCAGACTGTCCTTATAATGGAATACAGATCCGTGTGGCTGCTTTTCTGCTCTGTCCTAACTTTGTGCCAGATGACCCCTGCAAGGACTGATGATGTGCATTAGGAGCTGCAGCTGGGCCCCTGCAGCAGCAGCAGCAGCTGCTCTGGCTCTGTAGAGCAGGAGAGGCAGGTGTGACACTGCTCAGGAAGGTAAACCTGCAGCCCTGTGCTAAAGCCTCACCTTAACGGGTATTTTCTTGCTGGTGGTCTGTGGGCTTGGCTGAGACAGCCTGGGAGGCAGAGGAGAGGTCCCGGTTTGGGGGAGAGGTGTGCTGCTCCAGCAGGGATCAGCTCCCAGGGCTGGAGGAAAGCTCCTGCTGCAGTTTATCAAATGCACATTTTAAATAAAACTCCTTTCTTTGGGAAGACATTAATAGGTAAAGAGAGGTGAGAGTTCAGGCCACTTTCTCATCTGTTTTGTCCTTATTTTGTACATTCTTCAAGGCAGATCCAAGGACCCTTCTGGAGAGTCCCCTAGGAAGCGCTGGGATTGCGTTTGGAGCCCTGGCTCTCCCGAGTTCTTACCTCCAGCAATTAGTTTAACAAATCAGCTTTCTCAAGATCCTCAGCCATTTGCTGCCTCACAGTGTAATTGTGCGTGACTGTTCCTCATTAGACAGCAATATTTACCTCCAGGGAACGAGGATTTCAGCCTGGGATGAATCAAACTCTGGCAAATGTCACTGCTTTTGTCAGGACTGAAATAAATGAGGCGGCTCCGAGCGCACACGGCTCTCAGCACCTGGGTGTTGTGTGGCTGCTGCTCGTGGGGGAGGCAGGGAAGCCTTGACAGAGCTGATGCTTGGAAACCCTGTTCCATTCCCACGGAGCAGGAATTCAGGAGCTGAGCAGTGCTGGAGAGGAGCAGGAATTCGGGAGCTGAGCAGTGCTGGAGTGTTTTATCCCGCACGGTCGGGTTGCACTGGGGACCAGTTGGCAGGGAAGTCTCGTTCGTACCAACGCTGCACAGGCTGCCAGACTTGTTAGCAGTTGTGTTTTAGGATATGCACATCTGTGATTCTGACTGAGATCCAAGCTATTTAGCCTGTTTGTGCAGGAATGCAAGAGGTAAATTCCAGCTTTAAGCCTGAAGGTCGCAGCTCTCCCTTAGGTTTGTCTCTGCAGAGGAAGGTGGGAGTTCCCCTCTGTTTAGGGTTTTAACAGAAGAGGGGTAAAGGCCTGCTTTGCTCACTTTATCGTGTATGATTTTATCATTTATTTAACTTTTGTTACATTCGTGCAAATCTGTTCCAGACAGCGGATTCTTGTCTCCAGGGTCCGAGCACAAGAAGTTAATGAACCGTTTGAACTCCACTGATCTCTGAAAGCTGAACAAGCCAGGCTGCAGCTGCCTGAGCTCCCCTGGGTGCTGCAGAGGGACTGAGAGGGTGGCAGGGAGAGGAGGAATAGGGGAGTTCAGAGAAGCAAACTGGCCTGAGATTTTTTTTTTTTTTTTTTTACTTTTTTTACCAGTGATTCAGACTTGAAGGGTTGGTGCCCTCCATGGAAGCAGAAAGAAGGAAAAGCAGAAGGATCCAGCATAGGTCATTTGTCCCTACAAAGGGAATTTGTTTGTTTTGGGCTTGGAAGGTATTTATCAGGAGATACCAGAATATGGCTGAGGCTGCCTGGTGGCTGCTGGAATTTTTTCTGTAGAACTCTGGATGTGCTTTGTGGTTAGATAAAGGATTGGAGTTTCCATGCCTCAACCTGGATGTTCCCTGCACCTGTGTGCTCCTGAGGGTGCCTGGTGTTGGTGCCAGGCCAACAGAACCACTGCCTTCTAATGCCCTGACTTTTTTCCAGAGGTTACTGCAATTCTCATGTCATTCTCTGTCTGTTTTATATGATCAATATTAAACTGTACATGGATTTTTTTTCTCGTGGACTGGAGGTTTCCAAACACAGAAAAGAGCAGACAGGTGATTTCTGTTAGGATACCAAGTGGCTCAGCCCATCCTCCTCAGTGGTAGAACTTGGGGCAATAAAAAACTTCAACTGTGCTGTGGTTATGAACTAAAAAAACCCAAGCAAAACACACTAAAAGAAAAGCAAAAAGGCAACAATGAAACATCAAAACTAAAAAGTACTGAAGAGACTATTTACAAGAGCATGGCTTCCCACTGCCAGAGGGCAGGGTTAGATGGGATATTGGGAAGGAATTGTTCCCTGTGAGGGTGGGGAGGCCCTGGCACAGGGTGCCCAGAGAAGCTGTGGCTGCCCCGGGATCCCTGGGAGTGTCCAAGGCCAGGTTGGACAGGGCTTGGAGCAGCCTGGGACAGTAGGAGGTGTCTCTGCCCATGGCAGGGGGTGGCACTGGATGAGATTTAATGTCCCTTCCAACCTAAACCATTCTGTGATTCGAATGGAGCTCTGCAGCTCAGGATGGCCAAGCAAAGGGAGTCTGGCCATGGAAGAAAGTGGCTGTTGTAAGAACGGAGCTTGTGCTCTCAAAGTTTTGGTCAAATTTCAGCAGATGGATGAGGTTTGTTTGGCTTCTGACCCCTGAAGAGGGAGATCCATCTGTGTGAGGTGTCTGTGCCATTGATAGCTGCCCTGGAGTGATTCCTCAGCTCCCTTTAGAGGAGAGGAACAACTGTTCTCCAGGATGATCCATCTCACTGAGACATCTCCAGGAGGATTTTATTCTGAATAAAAGTATCAGTATCTCTTCACTAACTGCAAAGGGAGCAGAGGTGATGTGGGTGTCTGTTACAAACATCTGAGATCTGGGTAAATCCCACCTGGTTTCTGCTCCTTGCTGAAGCTGCTGGGATCTCAAACCATTCCGTTTGATGTGAGGGATGTTCAACCTCACCAAATCGAGCTTGAACTGCCTGTGTCAGATGTGGAAGCTGTTCCACTTTTGTCCTAAACTTCTCTGGATGACGAATGCATCACTTCTACAGTGTCAGGTGGAAAACCATTGCTGTTTGAATTATGACAGTAAGAAAAAAAAATATTCTTTTGGTCTCTACAATGAAACAGGATATGGAGATTTGGAACAAGCCACTGTCCAGGGATATTTGAGCACATCTCAGTGTATCAGCTTAAAAGCTGAATAGATCCAGATATTCAGAACTTTCAAAGATCTGACTTTGTTGCACTCGTTTTAATGCTTTTCCAGAGCACCACAGTTCATTCTCTTCCTTGCGTTTCACATGCAAAGCATCCGGTTTAAATACAAATTAGTCTGAAAACAATCCTCTTTTTACTTTAAATTTTAAAAGCTTGGATTTAGCTTTTAGGCTCATTAATATTCACAAACACTGCTTAGTTAAGCTTGCTTTAATTTCTCTGTGTGCTTTGTTAACAGGGATTACAGTGATGTTTGCATTTGCATGTGAGACTTTGAGTATTGTGCAAATTTTGGTCATTATTATGGAAAAAATGTTGAAAATCTGCCTCCGTCTCTCCTGTACTTTCTCTGGCTCTTGTACTTCTTGATAGCTTTGTGAGAGTGTTTCTTTCCATATTTATTAGGTGGATTTTGCATTTCTCTTTGAAAGGTGTTTGAGAGTTTCAGAACCCCAGAGGGAGGAGGAGGAGGCAGACTTTGGTCTCCAGGTACGCCTTTGGCTCTCGGCATCATCGCCAGGGGAACGCACCTTTTCAAATCTGGAAAGCACATCAGCCTTGGAACAGTCCCAAACCCGCACAGCCTTCCCTCAGCCAGTGGGACACTGTCAGAGTTCCTCACCAGCCTTGGCCAAACGAGCTGGAAAGCACAGCAGCATTTTCCTGATGGTGTTCTGGAGCCAGAGCCTGCTCCCAGCTAAACACCTGGACGTGCAGGCAGTGCTGGCTGCCGCGGCTCTGCAGTGTTTGCAGAGGGATAATCCTCAGCTGCTTCTTTCCCTGCTGCGTTCCAGACGCGCTCAGTGTTGTTGAAAAGCGGCAATGAGTGACTCCACAGCTCCAGCCTTCCCTGTCCTGGGGCCCTGCTCAGCCTGAGCAGTGCTGGCTGCTCCAGGGGACACCCAGGGCTGCACCAGACCTGTCCTGCTGCAGGAATGGGCACAGCTCCTCCAGCCCTGGCTGGGGAGGCACAGAGTGCCCGGTCCATGGGGCGCTGAAGTGCTGAGACCAAGGTTGATGCCATCAGCCCATCTCAGGGCAGCAGCCATTGCTGTTGTTGGGTTGGGATGGTTGGGATCGCCTTCTGAAAAGTGGGAAGGTTTGATTTAATTTCCTTTTATTCTTTTTTCTGAATCACAGCTTTAATGCAGAAACTTTAGGTTGGTTTTTTGTTTAAGTATACAACATTTCCAAGACACAGGTGACTGTCATTGTAGTGCCTTCTTAATGCTTATTTTTCAAGTTCATTTCAGCTCCCTAAGTCAAGTCTTCCCTTCTGTTAGGTACCACTGGCACCTTGATTCTGTACTCCTGGGGGGAAGGACAGCTCAAACTGGCTGGTTTTTTATAGGAACTCGATGACAGAGAAGAGTTTGCAACTGAGGCAGAATCTTGAAGCTTCTCATTCACAGAGCACACGTCACACGTGCCCAGGCTGCTGGGTGTGACAGCCCCTCCACTTCTCTGTGGAAACAGTGTCCTGGACAGTGTCAATGAGAGGAAGGAGGTGTTATAAACCTGCTCTTCTGAATCTTGCAGGGTTTTTTGCCTGCCTGTTCTTGCACTGTAGCACAGTTTGTTTTCTTCCCCTGTCCTGCCAGCCTGACTCAGAGCAGCGCTGGAGCACGGCTTTGCTGATAACTTCAGCCTGGATCTTTAGAGAAGCAGTTTTTGGCAGAAGTTTTCCACAGAGACCTCTGATATGTATTAATGGCCTTTATTAATAGGACCTCCTATTATTATAGGAGACTTACCTCCTGTATTATAGAGACCTCCTATATTAATGACACAGGCAGCTCTGTCAGTCTTTGGAGGACCTCAAGTTATGGTTTTTTGGTCACATCTTTGCTTCCAGGAAGATCCAGCTGTGTGCCTGTCTAACATTAACATGGGCTGCTTCTGCTTTAAGCCATACAGGGAAATCTGTGCAGAGGCTGTGTGGGAGCACCAGGGCAAATTCTGAGCTGAGCAAACGTGCTCTGCCTTTCTCTGGGCTTTTTAGCTTGAGCTTGGTGCAAGTGGCTCTTGGCAAGTGTGAGAGATGGGGGAAGGAAGGCAATAATTGGCCGTGTCCTGTAGGCAACCTGCAGATCAAGAGTAGCAGGATACAGATCACTGCACGAGGCTGTGGCCGAGCAAGAGGAGCAGTTCTCCAGTGTGTGTTGGACACACAGTCCTTCATTTGGGATTAAGTTCCTGCTCCCTGCAAAGGCAGCAGAGGTCTGCTGAGGCAAACCAGGAGATCATTTTGCTTGAGATGTTACTGATGCTTGTCTGAGCCCTGGGTTTGCTGTAGGAGTTCAGAGTCAGTATCCCCTTTCCTCTCCTCTCCTTCCTGCCTAAAATCTCCCAACTCCTAAATCAGCAGCCAAGCCAGATGTGTTCATCCAGGAACTTGCCATGCCAAGGGAACTTTTTCTGACTTGTTTTGACTGCATCTTGCACATTGCACCTTCCCTTGGAGTCTTTGACAACCTGTTCCCCCCAGTCTGGAATTTGATGCATGCCTGTAATTCATCACTCGTGCAGTTTTGGCTTGGGTAGCAAGAGATGCAGCAGAATCTGTAAATCAGATAAAACTCTACTGTGATCATACAATAAACGAAGCCTTTATTTCACATAATGTCTTCAGTGGCTCTTGGGTGTTGTTTTTTGAGGGGTGCAACATATTAAGGGGAAAAAAAATGCAATGGAATTCTTTGAGACCACCATTTGGATTTGGCAGGAAATAATTCATTAATTGAGGGAAATAATTCATTAATTGAGTCCTAACTGTGGGCCCAGTCCCATTGCTGTGGGATGCATCACAGGAGTGTGGAACAGACACCAGAGGAAAGTCCTGGTGTAAATCTTAGCGATGTTCTCTTTCCCCCTTCAGCTAGAGAGGTGCAGAGGGTTAATGTGCCTTAGGATTTGGTTATTTATTTATTGAAATTCAATCTGATGGATTTAGGGTTTTCTATTATCCATGTCAGTGTCTAATCCTTTGTTGAATCAGTAGCAGGATGCAGTTCTTTGTTTGCTCCAATTTAATAAATCATGGGAAGGGTTGGCAGGGGGGATAATAGCTTCTGGACCTTTTTGACTTAGAGTGCTTCATCCAAAGTCTCATTAAGATAATCTGTCCTGCTCAGAAAGAGGCGAGAACCTGAAGGTAACTGAAAAAATCTAGGAGAGAAAGCAAATAATCCCTTTATTTATTAGAAGTACCAATTAAAACTTAGGTGCTTGACAGTCCCATTTGTAGTTTTGGGGACTGTTCTGAATTTGTGAAGGGGATGTATGTGTGGTTTTCTTGCTCTTACCTATTTATCTGCTTTATAAAGTCAAGTTATGGTGGATATTGCTCTGGAGAATCTTGTAAGTCTTTGTGATATCTGTCCCTTTAGGTGAAGAGTGTAAACTTGGGAGGTGCAGCTTGAAAACTATTGGTTATTATCAGTTGTTCTCTGTTAAATTTCTTCTTAGGGATTCACTTTTCTGCTTTTACTCTCTATTTGTTCCTTTTTCACTGCAGTTTGTGCTGGCCCTGACCCCCAACGCTGGTCACAGATGTATTTCATGTATTCACATGAGTGACTGTGCTCCTCCAGATCACCATGGGATGGTTTGAGTTAGAAAGGCTCTTAAAGCTCATCCAGTCCCAGCCCTGCCATGGGCAGGGACACCTTCCACTATCCTGGGGCACTCCAAGCCCCGTCCAGCCTGGCCTTGGACACTTCCAGGGATCCAGGGGCAGCCACAGCTGCTCTGTGCCAGGGCCTCAGCATCCTCCCAGGGAAGAATTTTCTCCTCCTAGCCAATTCTAAATCTCTCCTCTTTTAGCTTAAAACCATTCCCCCTTGTCCTGTCACTATCTGTGCCTGTCAGAAGTCACTCTCCAGCTTTCTTACAAGCTCCCTTTAAGCACTGACAGACCTCAGTGAGGTGTCTCTGGAGCCTTCCCTTCCCCTTCCCCTTCCCCCCCCGTTGGGATTTGTGTATTCAAGTGAATAAACAGATGCAAACCCCGATTCTCTTCTTGTATGTCAAACCATCAAAACTTTTGGGAACAACATTGCACTACAAAAAAAAATCATTGCTGGCTTTGGTGTTGGAGTTTCTGGCTTTCAGATACTGATTCATTTGGGTTTTTTTGGTTTAGTTTTGTCATTTGAGTAGCTCCAGCAGAGCAGTGGTTGGAGATCAGTGCTGTAAGAGGAAAACCACTTTATCCTGTCAAATACACGCATGTGTGGTTTTGAGTCCTGCTGACTCAGATCAGAGTGCTTTCGATTACATCAAGGAATATCAATGGGGTTTAAAAGATTTGAGTTAAAATAGAGAATTTGTCACTCCGAGAAAAACTTTAAATCTCAAAACATCATTATTTTACTTTAACAAAATAAGGGTGTTGGAACTGCAAAATCATAGAACATCACCAATATGGAAGTAATGAAAGAGGCAGAATCATTAACTCTTCCACAATTTGTTTAGATGCAGCAAGCCCTGCCTTGCTGGATGGAACTGAAATAAAGGATGATCTGAGAAGTGGCTGTGGAGGCTGTGAAAAGACCTTTTTCAGATGTTCTTCCTTCTCTTTCCCCCTGCACCCATGAAAGCTGTTCACATAGCTGGCCTAAATAGAAATCAATCACTGAATAGCTGATAGAAGTTTTAACTGTCTTTTAGTTAGGGTCAGCGAGTCTTTACTGTGGGCAGTTTCTGTTGTGGTATTATGTGGTGAAAAAAACCATCTACACAGTCCCAGTAGTAAGGGATCAATTACCTGAAACTTCACTGCTACAGAGATTTTCTTTGTTTTGATTGAAGCATTTAAGTTTCATCAAAGCTACAAGGTATTATTTGCATCCAGAACATCTGAACACGGGAATGGCTTTGAGCCTGAGGCTTAAGGGATGTTTGTGCTTCTGTGTGAGGCTTAATGGAGCATCAAGGTTTAGGAATTGTTGTGTATGTGACACGTTAATTTATTATTGTGAGAGAAGAGAAGGAATCTAAGAAAAAGAGAATAAAGATCCTGTAAGAACAATGAAAACATCCAGTTGCACAGATTTGTGAATTGTACAGCTTAGCACTGGTAAAGATGGGATTATTGTTTCTGAAAACACGTTGCAATTATTCACTCTGCTTTGGGGACCGTGAGGCCTTTCATACACTTTCTCATTTTGAGAGGAAGACTTCCAGGCAACAGAAGAGTTTAGCTGTGCCCTAACAGGATTTCTCTGATTACAAAGGAAGGTAATTGCAAAATCAGGGTTTTTTTTAAAGGAACAACAAACTGCGCTTCCAAAGCAAAATCATCATTTTTTAGGTTTAATAATAACAATAAAGTTCTGAAATACTTTTCTCTAACTAAATCTTTTCATTCATGTGGTTTAGCTCTTCACATTTATGGTATCCCATGCAGGGATCAGTGTTGCCAGACTCGTTCTTGTGAACCTGTGGTAACTCTGAAGGAGGGCAGATTTAGATATTTAGAAGAAATTGTTCCCCATGAGGCCCTGGCACAGCCCAGAGAAGCTGTGGCTGTCCCTGGATCCCTGGAAGTGTCCAAGGCCAGGCTGGACGGGGCTTGGAGCAGCCTGGGACAGTGGAAGGTGTCCCTGCCCGTGGCAGCGGTGGCACTGGATGGGCTTTAAGGTCCCTTCCCACCTAAACCATTTTATATTTCTGGTTTTCTTAAGGCAGCTGGGAAAACTGGCCAGGTCAGCAATATAAACCTTCAAGCTTGAGTGAACTGGAAATGAGACTCTTGTGTGGACTGTGGTGAAATCTGCAGTTGTGAGATTGAAATGTTTATCTTTGTTCCTTGTCTTTGAGTTGAGTAAATTCTCACAGCTCAGGACATTTGACATGTTGTAGAGCAGACAGGAAAGATTAACCAGTTTATTGAAGCCTCTTTGCTTTTGCCATAGTAATCACTTTTACTTGAAACAAAGCAATAGTTCCAACTGTGGATTATTATACTATCGTAAGAAAATGCTTGTTAAGAATGAAAGAATTATGTTATCTAAAGTAAGACCATTTTAATATTCCATGGCTCTGCAGGCTTGAAATCTTAAGTTATTGCCTTAAAATCCTCTCACATAAAATCCATAAGCTCGCTGGAGAAAGGGTTCTTGTTTCAGTTCTCTCAGAAGTGGGGGTCCTGTTCTGCTCCACTCCAGCCTGGCACCATCCTAAGGAAAGCCTCGAGAAGTGAGTTATGGGATGGGCTCTCTCACACCTCTGGGACCTCACTTTTCTAAGAAGTTTTTGCAAAACTGTGTAAGAACAGTCCTTAAAACTCAGTCACAGGAGTTAGGCACAGGAGGGACTCTGCAGTGCTACTGCATCTTGTGGTAGTCAAACTACTGCTTTTCACTTATTTTCCCTCTTTTACTTTTTTTTACTTGTATTTTATTTATTTTCCTTTTACTTTGCTGTTTCACTTATTTACTCAGAGCCAAAAAAAAGCACTGTAGCTCTTACCAAATCTACCTTATGTTTTGTCTGACGTGTCTTTTGGAAAATTTTCGTCTCAGACATCAAGTTATGGCAGTTCCAGTCCTTCCCTTTGCCGTTTTTACCAGTGGTTAATCACCCATGTACTGTAAAAAATGTGTCCCTTCTTCCTAATTTGAAATTGTCTGAGACTCCGTGGAACAGCAGCTGCGAATCTGACAGAACAGTGTTTCATGATCTTTCCCTGAAGTGATCTAATAATATTTAACAGCTGTGGACCACTCAGGTTGCCAAGATTTTAAAAGCCTGCAGTGAGAGAGTTTGTGTTATAAAGGACACCCCGCTTTTGTACTGCTCTCACACGTGCAAATTTGATGACATTTTTGAGAAATCAGGTACCATTTCTGTGTGCTTGCAGGTTTGCTGCACATTTATTGAGCTCTGCAGTAGCAGTGTAAACATGTATTTGTTGTTTATCTTCATCTTCCATCCCTGGCTGCATTCTGACTCTGCATTCTCTGTGCTGTCCTAGAAAAAAAACTGTCTTGGGAAGAAATAGTAACTAGGTTTGGGCAAATGTTCCAAGTGTTTTTCAGTCCTAGAGAACTCAAAATTAAATCCTGGAGGGTGCACTAGTTTGTGCTTGAATTCAGGACTGGTTTAAAAAAACCCAGACAAATGAACAAATAAAATTGTGTCGTGTGCTCTGAGCAAAGGTATGTTTGTGCTGCTTCATTTTGGTTTTTGTAAATAAGAGTTGTGGTGGCACTGGAAATCAGAGCTGCTTGTGTACTGAGCCATATGTATTCGGAGGCTGAAGAGATGATTTGTGCCTGGAGGTTCCACGTTGTCTCTTCCCGGGTTTGTGAGATGTCCCAAAGAGCCTGGCAGGCAGGATGGTGCCAGCAGAGCTCCTGGGAGAGCACAGTGGCTTTCGGGAAGTGCTGAGGGATGTGAGCAGTGTCTGAGCTCATCAGCACAAAACCCAGGAGAGCCCCAGAGCTCTGTCAGGGAGAGCAAACCTGGAGGAGAGAGCAGGGGCTGAGAGCTGGGTACCTGTGCCCGCAGCAGAGTCCAGTGGAACTGCCTGGTTTTGTGTTAACCAAATCCATTTCCTGTGTGTAGGGCTTTGCTCTGCTCTGGCAAAGTATCAGATATTGAGGGGGTTGTTTTTGTGGGTGACAGCACAGGCTGCTCCAGAATTCTAAGAACTAAAAGGCCAACGTTGCTTGCCCTGGAAGCTGCTGAGGGTGGGCACTGTGCTCTCTATTTGCCTCTTAGGGCTCTTCTCAGGTACTGGGGGGGGTGGTGTGGTCACTTGGGTTTGTTGTAAAAAGTGTAGGAATACACTGAGAACTGGAAATGAGAGAAGGGTCTTAGTCCTGGGGTTTTCCTGCCTGAGGAATGCAGTATATTTGCTGCTCCCAGGATTTCCACTTGCAAATTAACTTCTCTGCAGGCTTAACTCCTCTAGGGTTTTCAGGTCAGTGGCACAGTGGGGCTGGACCCAGATGATGCAAAGGTCCCTTCCAACCCAAACCATTCTGAGATTCCATGAAGTGCTGAGTGTCTGTACTGAGTGTGTGCTGTGTTGAGCCATCCTTGTCCAGCTGGGTGTCAGGGCTGCAATCCAGCACTCATCTCTTACCTTCTCCTGGCGTTTTGGGACAAGAACAAATTACCTGCTGGCAGAGAGACTGGGTGTGAAGTGTCTGGATTCATCTCTTTGATGTCCTCCAGAGGTTTTATACAAGTCTGATATAAATTTCCATGGTGTTAAGGACATGGGAGCTACACAGGAGCTTAATGCCAGTTTGAAAAAGGTGTTAAGTGATTAGTTCCCACTGGTTTTCAGTAGGAGTTATGTGCCTGGCTGCTGCTTTCAACCTTGCTAATTGCCATCTTGCAGCTTTAGGTACATTGCCACACATAAAAGTGTGTCCTGTGGTGCTTCTATGACAGTTTTTCACTCACACAATAGGGACAATGTTTCTTCATTTCACAATAATGAAGAGGGAGAGCATGTGAAAAATTGTTAGGTTCCTGAATTGTGTGGAATCATGGGCTAACATTTAAACTAATCCTTTGAACAGCACTTGATCATAAGCAGTTCACTGCTCATGACCTCAGTTGCTTCATTTTCTCAGCAACACCTGAAAGGTTTTGTTTTTCATTTGAAAGCTGAGTTTTATATGAAAAAAAAGCCAAGTTTTGTGCTTAGCTTGGCTCTGGAGCAAGGGGCTATGAGCAGAAAACACTGGGGCAGAGGGAATTTCAGGGAGCTGCGGTTGACACAGAGGATATTGAGAGGGGAGGGGATGCTTGAATTAATTTCCTCTCGTTCCAGAATACTCAACAGTCTCTGTTCTGCATTGCTGCAATCCCACTGTGCTTCCAGTGGCTTTGGAAGGGATGGGATTAGAGGAGCAGTGATTAAGGTTACCCTTTCCTTTTAATGCTTGTGTTATGTCTGTGTTGGAATAGTCACTGTGATTATCCCCATACCCTGAGATTGATTTCTTCTTCTCAGATGATGGAGTAGGAGTGTGGCTTTTATGCAAACATATTGTGAGTGTTGAACAAACTCAATATTGGTTCTGAGCTCAGAGGATCTTTCTCCAGGCATTGGTGTGATATAAAATCTTTTTGTACTTTGCTTTTACAATGAAAGATCTGCCTCTGGCCTTCAAATACAATATTTTGGTCCATTCCTGCTCTTGGGGCCCTGTAATGTTTCTTGAAGTGGAATTAGTTTTTTTCAGATTCGAAGTGCTGTTTTGTTGGATACCAGTCTGTAATGCATTTAGCTTCAAATTATGTTACATTAAAGTTCAGTGAAGCTGAATCTGTTTTTATTTCTCTGCCAGTCAAATCAATATCCTTCATCTATTTGCCAATGGGGGGCAGAAAAAAAAGAGAATGGTTTATGTGGGTGGCAGTGCCTTGATTGGCACACGAGAGGAACAAACAGGAGCAGATAAATAGTTTTCTATTTTTTGTGTTTCTTTGTTTTCCAAGTTCCAGGGTTTTTTTTTCAATAGGGTCTTAAGCAGCTCTCAAAACGATGGAATTTCAGCTTCTGAGGAACACATGCTCTGTCAGGGTAGGGTTTGTTGTCAGCTGTTCCCCAGTGAAATCGCTGAGGAGCACTTGGTGCTGCAGGTGTCCCTCATGCTGACGCCTTTTTCCTGGTCTTAGGAATGAAAAACCGGACACGGTTGGAGGTTAGAGGATCGAGGGCTGTTCACCTCAATATTTTGATAGGATCTCATTCTGATACATCACATCACCGAGGTGGAACGCGTCGCGATGCGCGCCGTGCATGCACAGCCCCATCGTCTGCCGCGGCCGCGCAGGGACGTTCTGACCACGGCCCTCCCTGAAAGCGCCTCTGTAATGAGCCACCCCGTCAGGTGCAGCCGTGTGCCACATGCTAGCTGGAGCTGACGAGGAAAAACGAGAAGGGCTTCTTGTTTGGAGTTCTGTGGGAAGTTTATTGGACTGACACGAAGCGTTCCAGGGACAAAAAGGCAAAGTATAATGGGTAACAGTGAGTTTTAAACGGAGGTGGGCAAAGCCTCACAGCCTATGGCTTGGGGGCTAGGGGGTGGGAACTGGGAGAGACAAGGGGAATAGTGACAGGTCACTAACTGGTGGGGAACCAGGGAGGGGGGAACTTTCCAGCAACTGGGGATGAGTAAGGGAAAAGGAGGTGGAAAGACAACAAGTCAACCAGAGAAATAGAACTGCGGTACATTTGCATAACAGAACTCAAAGAATCTTAGGAGGCTTTTTCCTCGCCTTAAATTAAAGATTCCTTCTGGAATGAGGGATTGTCCCACCAGTGCTTTGGAGAGACAGGTTTACCAACCTCCTCAGCCGTCGATGGGTACACAACTTATAGACCTTACACATTAACGTGTCTACCAAAGTGGCCCAATAAGAGGCTTGGATGATCTAATTTCTAGTTTACAGAACATATTCTGCTAAAGGAGCCGTGGCTCCTCAAGACAGTAGGATGTTTGGTCTCCTAACTCTGCAAAACCTTGGAACTGTGCTGAGTTATCAGACTTAGAGAAGTACAAGGATGCATGCTAATACTTGTGGATACACAGAGCTGTGTAAAAGATGTAGAAAAGAAAAAGCAAAACATCCTCTTGGCATCAATGTGACGCAGTCGATTTCCCTGGTGACACCTGGATCCTCACTAAAAGGATAACTCTGCTTGGAAAGAAAAACAGGAATATGACCAACTGCTTAAACCTATTCCTGCCTAGGAGAAATGTGAGGAAAGCCCCTTTCATTCTTAAATGAGAGAGTCATAGCATTTTGTGACTGCTCTTCTAGAGTCAGTTAAAGCTGAAATGCCACTTTGATAGGCTGTGAGCAGGAGTAGAAGTGAGGAGAGAGCTGTACCACGAGTGGTGGCTGCAGCCACGGCACCCAGTGGGAGTGTTAGTGGACATGAAGGATTTCAGGAATACGCCCGTGGTGCCCTGATTGTGCTTCTGTCAAGGTCAGTGGTGAGAGGCTCCCTGGCATCACGAGAGCCAGTGGGAGCTAATGGAGAGCACTTGGACAACTCCAGGCTGGAAAGGTTGCCCATGGAAAGACTGCTGGCTGCTCTCGAGCCCTGACACCTCCAAAGTGAGACGACATCTGACATCTTTCGTGCTCAACCAGCTCTGGAGTGCCTCGATCTCTAAATTAAATTTAACTTTTCCGTTTCTAATGATGATTGCAAAGCTGGCAAGCAGGATGCAGCCTTATTTTGCTTTTTTACCTGGTTATTTTCCCAGGTAAGACTCTCAATGGGTGATAAATCCATTTAAAGCTTAATGCAGGGTATATTCTTAGAGCTGAGTTTTTTAGTGCTAAGACTGCACTGTGTAGCTATAAACGCTTATTTAAGCAGGTTTACAGATGGATGTGGATATGGGTTCTTGGTTTTCTGTATGTTTCTGTCACTGGGTGAATCGAGTGTTATTTCCATTAGATTTGGTTGTTACTTTTGATTTGTCTGCGTGCATTTGAATTGAAATTGGGGAAAAATGGTGTTTCAGGATGATTAAATACATAAAGCAGTTAAACTTACTGTCTACAGAAGGAGAAAACAAGCTTATAAGATTTTTTTTTAAGTTAACATTGATTTACTAAAGTAACTTGGTAGACCTAAAGTTGAAATAGATGCAATATGAGCCATGCAGAAATTTCCATTTACTTGCCTTGAGTGTGGCTTAGAAGCAATGGGGCTGTTTCTGGCTCTGTGGGTGGGAGGAGGTCAAGAATGAGCAGGGAACTGAGGACTCCTGTGCTGGGCACAGTTCTGCCCTGCCTGGTGCAGGTAATTTCCCTGGATTGAGGAGCTTCATCCTGCTCTGGGATCAAGAGCTGTTTTCCTTTCCAATTCTCTCTCAATTTAGTAAGCTGTTTCCTAGCAAACCATAATACCTTGCTAGTCGTCTCTAAACTGTTCTTTTGGGTGAATGCACACTCCAGATTTTTACTTAACTCCCACATTTGCACTCAGCTGCCCTCCTGATCACCGCAAATCCTCTTTATCCTGGCGAATTGTGAATATGGAAAACTTCTTTTAAATAATGCCCCGTATGAGCACGAGATAATTATGTTTATCTGTGTCGTGCAAGCCCAGCTTTCACACCACATTAAGTCTGAGAAGTCAAGCATTTAGAAAAAAGCAGCGTCACAGCTGAGCAGCAAATCCATGGGCTGTTATCACCACTTGAGAAGGGTGCTCCTGCCAGCTCTCCCTCTTCCTTGCTTCTTCCTGTGATTTTGGTCAGCAGAATTCCTGCAAGGGTGGGATGAAAACTGAAAACTCTCTGTTCCAGTAGGAGCAAAGTTGTTTTCCTTTACTACAGTATCTGGACTCTTCACATTATTGTTTGGATTCAACTGCTGGGGTTTTTAAGAGCTGGGGAGTGGGGCTTGCTCACGCTTTACTTTCCAAATCTGTATTTCTGTCTGACTTTGTGTAAATTCTGCTTTTTTTCATTCTGGGTAAGAGATAAAGCAGAAATTATCTGTTGCTGAGCTTGGCTACTGATCAGGAACAAAATTTATGTGTTTTTTTTATTAACACAAGACTTAAGAATGCAGCTGCCATCCCATAAATTTTAAGTCAGGCTGCCGAAGTGGATGATTTTGTACTTTGTGAAACAGCACGGAATGCAAACGCTTAACAAGATTGGACCCAGCAGACACATCAGGCAGCAGCTTTACGGAGCTGGTGTGCACACACTGGAGCAAAAATGAGCATGGAAAGGCCAGACGTGCTTTAGAGGCACATAAACCAGTATGGATTCACAAACCAGGCACCTCCAAGTGTTGAGGGCAGCACCTAGACAGGTGTAGCTGTGCCTGATGAAGAACAGAGGGGTTTTGCCCTTTCACTGATAAATATGTATTTAATAACTCAGGCTCATTTCTGCTCCAGAAATCAGTCATGAGGCTTTTACTGAGCTCTTTTGGTGACTTCCTACTCCTGAATGAGCAAGGCAGCTCGCCTCTCAGGCCAGGGCTGTAGCTCTGGATGAGGATCCTCTGTGACAGCGGTTGGTTTCCAGCTGTTCCACGTGGTGATCATTCATAAAGGTAAATTTTGCTGTGTGTGATACAAACACAGCCAGGGGGATCTGTGCCCCAAGGTGTAACTTAAGGAGGGAGAGCCTGTGAAGTCTGATGCTGTGCAGGATGTCTTGGACCAGGGCTGCTTTTGTGTTGTGTTGGAAGGAGGAATGTGGGGATTGAGACACTGTTGCTATCAACAGAGCAAATCATGTTGTCTGTACAGATAAAAAATCGGTTCTTAATTAAAAAAAAAAAAAAAAAGAAGGCACTTGGATTTATGGTGCTGTAACAAATTAGAACATTCCTCTCTGGGCATAGTTTCTGTGCACTGAACAGACAGAGGCTCAAACACTTTAAATACTGAAATTGTGTTATTTTTTTCAAGATGTTCATTTGCTAAAAAGTATCCAGGAAAATATGGAAGTGGTTACTGCCTTTCCATGCATCTCCACGGGAGAGAATCCATCCTCTGCAAGGAGAGCACATAGCAGCTCAGCTGGAGACCTAGGAGCTCTAAAGGGAATGTGTCCCTTTCCAAGGCCTGTCACCCAGCTGTGGGAAAAGACTTCTCTGGACTGGCAGCAGTTTTGTAACTCCTGAAGTCCAAGACTAAGAGCTGCTGGCATTTCTGAGATATTTTTGAAATCCTGCCTTACATTTTGGTTTGTTGTGCTGCACTTGGTTCCCTTCTCGTATGCGTCGCATTATCAGCAAAGAAATAGAGCAGAGTTTGCATCGTGTTCTTTGTCTGCTCCTGGGTTTATTGGAACTCGTAATCTAAATTGTGTATTAAAAATAATGGTAAATGTTGATACAGCATCTTCCCTTTTTCATTTCCTGCCTTTTCCCAGGACCTCAGCATCAACTGGTTGTTTTTTCAGTCACTGCCACGGTACCCTGACCCAAAGAGCATTCCCAGTGAAGTTCCCTCTGTTTTGCCAAGTCAATATTTTCTGTCTGCTGTTCTGTAAATACCTCACGTTATTAAGTCCCTGTCCTTTATTACATCTCTCACCGTGGACCCCCTCCTGGGGCAGGACAAATATTTGTCTCCTTGGAAATGGAGAGAGAGTCCAATACAAAGAACGATCTGAGTAAGGGATACAAAGTGATTTTCCCTTGTGCCTAATTACAGTGGCTGTTTGCACTTGTGTTTGAAAGCAGCCTCCTTGGCTTTAAACATCATCCTGCACAACATCACTCTGTCTCTAACTGTGCAGTTCATTCCTGTGCTGTTGTAGAGGTGTCCTGTTTGTCAGTGTTTTCTTTCTGTGTCTGCCCACTGATGTGCATTTCTTGGTTGTGTCTGAGTGTGTGTGACAGCTCGAGAGAGAGCACTTGGCCTCAGTTTTTGGGAACCTGTGTGTTGTGTGGCATTTCCAGGGTATGTTCCTGCCCTGAAGATGGACACTGTGAGGATCAGCCCAGGCTGGGTCTTTTATTTACTGGAAGCAGCAAACAACAGGAAACCAGTGCAGGCACAGCTGGGCAGTGATAATGCAGTGAAATGACTTCTCCCCATGTGCTTGCTCTGCAGCCTTGCCTCTGCTTCCCAACGTGAAACAAATAGAAATGAAATATTTGATTTCTTTAACATTTCCATGCTATTGAAATCTCAGCTCTAAGATCAGTAGAGACTCAAGTGGGTTCTGACATTTAAGTGGCTTTGTTACCAGGATGCTGAGAGCAAACCTTCACCTTCACTTGATGGTCTCAGGCACATCTTTTATGGTGTGACCTGCATGATCATCCCAAAGATCATTCACTGGAAACCACTGTGTGTTTTATGTGTCATGGGCACGTGGCAGATTTCTCTGCTGCTCTCCCCAAATCCAGGCATTCTGCTGGGGATTTGTTCTGTGTTTGCCTTGAGCACAAAGTCTGCTCCTTCATTTCAACTGAGGAAGTCAGAGATGGTCTTTGGCTTCTTCTACCTTTCTTCTCTTTTGTGTGCACTCCAGTGACAGAGCAAAGGAGGAACAAGTTAATTTATAAACTTCTCAACAGATTTTGAAACCAGCTCCACAGTTAAACATGCAATCTTTAACAATTAGGAATAAATACTGTGTAGCACCTTCTTTCAGAGCAGCTTTGCTGTTGAAGATGTGTGTTGGGTAATGAGTTGCTTGGCTTCCTGATTCCAGTGCACAGATAAGGGCATTAAAGTTGAAAATGGACTTATGGCTATTCTTAAAGCTTGGTGTATCTAAAGCTTGTTCAAAAGGAATAATTAATGTCTTCGTGGAGTAGGAGGACTAATCTTTTTTTCTTTTTTCTTTTTAAATTTAATTTCTGTTACCCTCTTTGAAAACCTCAATATAACTTGAGGAGGTCAGGATCAAACTTTCAGCTGCAGAAAGACCAAGTGTTTCCTATGGGCAGGCACTAAGGCTCTGCCACTCTTGTGGGTTGGAGTTGTCAGCTGCCAAGAGTGGAAGACACTTGAGGTGTTAGGTAAATGCTTTCATATTATTTGAGGTGTGGAGCATCAGTTGAGAGAAATTTGTATATGAATAAAGTTTTTACCTTCTGTTTCTTGTGTAGTTTGTGAGTTTTGGAAGTTTAACTCTGTTTTTTCCTGTATTTCTCAGCCCACATTGGTAAGCTTGGTTGGATTGTGTTTGCTTTGCAGCTCTTCAGGTTACAACTCAGAACCTCTTGGCAGCATCCTAAAGCAGATCTGTGTAATCAAAGCTAGAAAGGATTTCCCTGTGTCTGCTGACACAGAGCTGGGGTCAGGCCAGTGGCTTAGGCAGAGAAAATGATTTTTCACTCACTGTTAGCGCTTATGATTTCCTTTAGATAATTTTTTTTAAAGTGGCAGACAGGGCACCCATGGCAAAGTCCCACTGTTCATGGGGTGGTCAAGAGGAGAGAGGCAGAGAGGGTTTGTGTGGGGCATTGAATCAGCGCGGAGAGAAAAGAGCTGCAGGGAGTTCTGCTGTGCCTTTGTGTTGTGGGAGATGAGTCTGACAAAGGAAAGGTGGATGTGGAGAAACATTAATGAATCAAATGTCACCTGTGAAAGTCAGCACTGTCTCCCTTCACTGTGTGGCACAGAACTCTCAGCAGTGCTGGATGGATGGCAGCTCCCCTGGTAAGTGGGGGAGGGAATGGGGGGTTTGTCCCAGCCTTTTAGTCATACACAACAAAAAAGTGGTATTCTCACCACTAAATACTTGGGCTATTTTTATCCTCCTTGTTCTTTCTCGAGTGAGATTGCACACATCAGCAACTCGGATGCCAATTTTCATACCTCTCATATTTGAATTACAATCATGTCTCTCTTTCCTGCACCTGTTCTTGCAGGAACAATTTATTACCAACTACTTGAATTAGATATTGTGTGTTTAAAACTCAGAAGACACTGTGTATTGCTGTGAGAGATCCATCCTATTTACAGTTACCATCACTCATTGTTTTTCCCTTGCTTGAGTGCTGCAGATCTGAACTCCAGCAAGAGCCCTTCTCCATCCTGAGCCAGTGGGGGCTGTTCCTGGTCAGCTCCTCAATGCTGAATTTGAATAAACTTGAGCGGTGAGGCTTCTAAACTTTTACCTTAGTGGTGTTACCTTAAAATGTTCATTGTTCATTTTCTTAAGCCCTCTGGCTCTGTCCTTATTCTTATATAAAAGCAAAACAGTGTCCTGGGCAGGATGTGCTGCAAGGTGAAGATGAGAAAACAAAACTCAGGCGACAGGTGCCAAGAGACAGTCAATCATGACTTTGAATAATTTACTGGAATCACAACACTGCTGAGGGCTGGATGAGAACCCACAACTGCTGATATTCCTCTCCTTATCACAGAGGGCTGAATGAGTGTGCAAGGTAATTAATGCCAGCAGAATGGCACTACTCTGATTTACACTGATGTTACTGAGCTAAAAAACATGTCCTAAATCATATTTGGAGTCTGGCAAACTGAAAACTTTTCTTGCAGATGTTAGTTGTAACACGTAAAGTAAAATCATAAATCTTCCTTGCCCCTGCTGCTCTTGCTGCCCTGTCCTTTCAGGTTTCTTAGGGGCCTGAGGGGGCCCCTTTCATCTCCTAATTGAGTTAAAGGGGGGGGGATACTTTTTCTGCTGAATTCTGGTTTTACGTGCTTAAAAGCTCTTCCTTCAGGCAAAAGGCTGTGCAACTCTCCATTAATACCAAGTTTTCCTGCCCCTTCTTGGGAGAAATCACAGAAGGAAGAAAATTAGCAACTTCTGTAAAACTCTGGAAGTGAAAGATAACTTTTCCTTTTTCGTCTGAGCCTTGTATGCATGTAGGAATTTCAGAAAAGCTGGTGTTCTTCCTCTAAGTTACAGAGAATTCCAGGGAATTCTGGAGCTGGATGCATCCCCACGGAGTGGATTTTGTTGTGCCCTCACATGTACAGCTCTCTCCTGCTGTCTCAGGGTGTCAGCAGAGAAACTGAGCAGTATTAGCTGTTCCTAGGAGGTAACTCTAGTTTTCCTTTAAACAAGTAAAATGCTTTGGTTTTTCCCCCCTCAAGCTCTGGAGCACTGCAGACTTTAATTTACAGGAATTACTTTCTAAAACTAAAATTATTTGAAATCCATGAATTTTGCAGGACTTGGGGAAGTCATGGTGCAGAAATAAAACAACACCCCTGAGTTGAAAGAGTTTGAATTGACAGGACCAGTGAGCACCTTGTCTGCAGAATGTTTGGGTTCTGGCCTTTTTTGAATGGAATAATTTGGCAGCTTGGAGCATTTTCATATTGAAAGTGCCTTGCACATGTTCCCTGCCAAATCCCTTTTTGTTGTTTCAGAAATGTGTGGAAGAATTCTTCAAGTTTTATAGATGGGTGAATGGTGTTGCAAAATTACTTGTTTAAAATTGTAAGGAAGAGATTTACAGGTAATTCAAAATGTGAGTGTTTAAAAATTCATTGAACTTTGCTTAGATTTCCAGAAACCAAGTCCAATCTGAAGGGATGCCAGGCATCCTGCCTCGAACTTTGTTACAAATGCTATTGTTGATGTCAAGGAATTTTGCATCAGGTCAAAAGAGTTGTGTGATATAATACATTGAATTTTCATTAGTTTTGCTTTTTGAACATATTCTGGGAATGCACAATCTTTTTGTGCCTGACTAGAAAGGAATTTTTTTATGTAGTATCTTCTTGGAAGTTATCTGAGGTAACATTTGTATTAGAAAACAGCTTGGGTTTGCAGTGTTGATTCTGAGAGTGATTTTGCACAGATCAGGCCTTGGACATTTATTGTAACTTGGTTGTTTGCTGTTACCTAAATGAAGTGGGGAAAAAAGCCAAGGATTTTTGTTCCAGAGAGGACAGTGGCATTATTCAAGCTCCGAACAATAAAAAGATCTTAGCACTCTGATCCCTTCGTATAACACTGGTGTCATAACCAAACGGAAGATTTCCACTTGTGTACTGCAGATATTTGTATTCACGTTTACTAAAGCCTGTTCATCATCTTCAGATCCTGTTCCCAGTCTCAGTACAAGAACTTTTCCTCAGAGTCATTTTTTGATCTGCAAGTGTCCTGCCACATCCCTGTCTACCTCCCTGCGTTCCTTGTGTTCACTCAGCATCCTCTCTTCCCTGGTTCTCCTTTTCAAGCTAAATTCTTCTGTGCTTTTTTTTGTTGTGCATTTGATCGATTAACTAATCCAGAATGAAAACACAAGTCAGTAATCTTTAATTTTTGTGTCTTGTAATGCACAAAAAAATCCATCAGAGAGAATGCAACATCTGTGCAGTTCCTTTTAGCAGCTATTTGCTACTCTGGTAATGTGGGAACAAAAGGATATCCAAGAAATTTGGAAGGTAATGTATTTAAAACTGACTAAAAAAGGAGCACACATTTCACTTGCGCCGTTCTGTCTCGAGGCGCTGCAGGAAAATAACTTAGCGGGCTTGGCAAAAGATTAGACATTTACTTGAAAATCCACAGCTAAATTATGTAGGATGAAGTTTTAGGAGAGAGATGAAGCTGCCTGCTTTAAGACACGAGCCAAGCACACATGGCCTGGAGTTAGGCACTGCCTTGCTCCCCAGGAGCCTCGTTACTGCCTATAATGATCTTTTCTGCTGCTTGCTTACACCTTCTGTCGGAGCCCGAGCGCTGGACAGGCCGCTGCCTTGTTCCAACCCAATATGTTCCTCTTGCTTTGGTTTACCTCAGAACGCCAATTAATTGGTCATAAAGCTGGCCAGGCTTTTCATTAATGGGCAGCGTGAGTGATTTACGAGCGCCAGGAATGATGTGTGGGGCTGGGCTGGCTGCGCTCTCCAAGGCTCTGTGTGCTTACAGCGCTCGCACAGCAAAGAGCTCAGTGCAGCCATTGCTATTCAAGGAGCGTTGCCCAAAGGGAGTTTTTTTTTTTTTTAAATTATGGTGTTTTATCCTTTTCTTCCCCTCTTCCCTTGGCATTTGTCTCGGTGATGGTTCTGAGGGAGGAGTGTGTGGCACAGGGCTCCCTCCCCTGCCCGATGTGCTTGGGCTGATGGTTGCTGCAGCAGAGGGAGGCTGGGGCTGTGATGGGGGGAAGGTTTGCAGATCAGAGCCTCATAAATACCACATGAAACCAGTGGGAAGGAATTTAGGCTGGGAGTAAATGACACAAAGCCCTGTGTTGGTTTTACACTTGTGGGGGGAAACCTAAACAGTCAATCTCTCTCTGCTGACAATTGAATATTTCTTCCTTTTGCTTTACTATGGTATTTCTGTTTCTATGGCAACCAGGAGTTTTTCTAGGCTGGCAAAGTCTCCCACAGCAAATCCAAGGAAACAGGTGTTGGCCAAAACTTTTAGTTTTGCCAGCTATAGTCCCCAGAGGGGATTTGGCGCCAGGTCTGCAGGGTGCTGCTTGCCAGGGATGCTGTGCCTCTGCACCCCGCGGGTCAGCGCAGCTCACAGTCAGTGTGTTGCCTATTTTTAGGCTGAAGGTGGAAATTGTTATCAGGACTGCAGTTTTAGGCTGTAAGACAAACATACAGAGAGGGTCAGAAAGCCCTGGCTTGTCTTTCATTCACACAATCTTGTGGTGTTGTGGTACTTTAAGAAGCTGCTGCTTCTCCTTCAGATTGAATGTGGTCACTGTAGTTGCAAGTCCAGTCACCTTGTCACCTGACGTCCAGGTGGTTTCATTGATCCACACTGTTTCTGACAAGCTGCAGTAATACCCAGCACACATCATCTTTGGATGCTAAGGAGGGTGAAAATTTGGATTAATAAATTAGATCCAGAAATTGCTTCTGGAATCAACAGCCTGGGCTAATAAAGTCAGAACTGTGCCATTCCCTTCCTCTGTATTCTCTGCTAAGAAAGGCAAAAAGGCTTAACCTTTCCTTAGCCCTGTTTCTGTAGGCAGCCAGTGAGATCTTGTACCAGGGGAAGCCAAACTGTAAAATCAGGCCTGGGAACCTGTATCTGCAAAGGACTTTGAGGTTTCTTGATCTCTGCCACAGGTTGGTAAGGAGCTATATTGCATTTATTTTCTGACTGTAATATTCTGCTCTCCACATGATTTCCCTGCTGCTGGATGTTCTCCTGAACGAGGGGAATTGGTTGAAAGAAATGTTCTTTTTCTTGGTGTGTGTCTCTATTGCATTGACAGCAAGAAGCGAGGTGTAAAACAGTCACTAAAGAAAAGGTTGGTTTGGTACAACATGATGCACTTTTCTTGCTGATGGAAGAAGGTAGCATAAAATAACTAGGGATTGAAAATGGCTTGTGTTCCTCCCAGCACAACATTCAGTAACACGAAGGTGTGAACTGTAAAGCATGAACTGGTGTGTGTAACATTCAGGAAAAGCTGGCTGGTGATGGCAGCAAACTTGCCTCCCCACACATATGCTATCCCCTGTAAAGTGGTTTTGGAGGGACAGGTGAAATGAAGAAATATTGATTTTCAGTGAGGCGTACGAATTGCTAACGCGTACCCAAATCTCTCTAGGGTTGGTCTAGAAGTGTCACTGGATATCAGGCGTGAAAATGCTCTGAGCAACACTAACTGGTGAATTTGTACCTATCTATTTCAGCTCCTAGGTAGGCTCTGGAGGCAGAGGCCAAGGTTTGGAGGAAATAAAGAAATTTGAGCTCTAAGGTGTTTGGTAGGAGCTTAGATGTGAGTGTTGTGTGTTCATATCAGGGGAAGAAGAAGCCAAATCTCAGAGTGTCCAACTACCCAAGTATAAACGTGCTTTACAAACAAATGTCATGGAGTTTTTATGGAACCCTTTGTGGAAAGTTTTTATCTCTGTGTGGCTGTAATGGAGAATAGTTTGTACATTCTGTGGATCCCCTTCAAGAAGTGCCTCTATCTGGTCACTGTGGTGCCAGAGCAGGATTTATTCCTGCTGGGCCTGGAGAGCTGGGCTGGGTAAGTGGCAGGGTGGAATCCTCAGTGTTGGGAGCTGAGCTCTTTCAAGGGATGATTTGATTGTGACCCTTCTGGATGTTGTCACTCTGTGCCATTGAAATGAGGGTGGGAGCTGAGGGGCTGGAAGAAGGTCTGAGCTCAGTCCATGTGCTGGCTGAACACACGAGGAGAGCCTATGATTTCTCTGTGCTGAGTAGAAAAGAGCTCAGTGCAGGTTCGGTGCTGGGCACTTACACTCCCCATGCTGTCAAAAATGTAAAGAAGTGTTCTTTTTTCCCTGTGCCCTGCAGAGATTAGAGAGTCCAAAAATTTATCCAATCTGAGCACTTAGAGTTGCAGGAGGATCCAGTGCTTGGTTTTGCTGGCAAAACCTTGAGTTAATATAATCATCAAGTTTAGGGAAAGACCTCTAAGGTCCTCAAGTCCAGCCATTAACCAGGCACTGCCAAAGCCATCAGTTGTCTCATTTAGCACCCGTAGAGGATGTAAGATGAGTGTTACTCACCAGCACTTCTAAAACATTTCCAAGTGACTGGAAAATGAAAGCTGGAAGTTCAGCAAGGCAGTTTGTCAGATCCTCGGACCAAAAAAGTCCAGTGTTGGAGGTCCAGCATCAGTTTTTGTCCCATGACCTGACTCTCCTGTTAATGAGAGATTTGTAAATATTTTTCCTCTGCTGTGGTCCTCCACCTTAGGAAAGTGCTTCCAAAGCTTTCAGCATTGTGCTAGGCCACAGGTTGCTGTGTATGTCTGATATTTCATTAGGAATTTGGTTCATTGTTGGGGAATGGATGTTTTTATAAGGTGTTAAAAAAGGGGCATCTCTAAAATGAACAAGTTTCAGACACAGTTTAGAAGTCTGTCGGATGAGACAGTGACAAAAGCCTGGCTGGAGTCTCAGTATCTAAGTTATGTTATTCCTTTATCCAGTCTGTTCATGGCTGTGGAAAGAAAATTGGATTAATCCATGGCAATTGTTTGCTGTTACTCATTTTCTTATCATCCAAATAGATATAGGTGATTTGTCTGCAAACATGTGCTATTGCTCTGAGGAGGAATTTTACGTTAAGCCAAACTGGTCTAGAATTCGCTTTTTTTTTTGACAGGGACTACGTTCACCTCTGTAAATATTCTAGATTCTCATCAATCCTCTAAGTTTTATTCAAAGGAAACAATGAAACCACCAGTTGTGAGAATATCATCCAGCCAAGTTACAGATATCTGACATTTGTAGATATGTTCAACTCTTTCCCCCCACATTTTATCTGTTATCACAATGGTGTTTTCTTACTGCCTTCTGTGGTGTTGCTTCTTTAATATAGTACAGGGCTTTCTTGACAGGTTTTATAGCATTTCTTTAGCTCTTTCTGTGCCACTGGCCTGATCTCCATCTGCTCCTGACAGGTTTTTGAGGTCACTTAAGGAGTATGGTCCGGTTTCAGCATCTTTAGTCTTCCTGCTTGCACGTGAAGTTATTGAAGAAATTGTGATTCTGTTCTTTTGGTTCCTTACTGCTGTCCACTTGCTGTGCCATGAAAGTTTGCTTTAAGGAACTGCAAGGTTTCCTTATCATCCCATGGCTGTTAGAGTTGCCCAGAAGATGGAATAATTTTTGCCAAGCTGTGAATACTCTGGATGAGGGGTGATACAACATTAGGCAGTGAATTTTGGGGAAACTTTCCTCCTGCAGGTAAAATTCTGTAGCCACTTGCCCTCCAAAGAATGAATCTCAAACAGCAGCAGCATACAGAACTGGTTCCTGATGATGTGCTGTGTCCACCTGTGAGCTGAAATAAGAAGGGAATTTAGTTCTAAGGAGCTGTGAGTGAGGATTGGGATTATTGAGAGTTGGATTTCCAAAATGGAGCAGAGGGATTCAACCAAATACAAATGAGAAGAAATGCCTCGCAAATAGTGAGGGGTTGGAAACATCTCTCCTGTTTCAGCACTGGCACAGGTTTCATGAATAAACATTTCTCTCTTGCTGATTGCAGTTTAATTTTCTTGGGTTCCTTCCAGAACGAGCTTGTGCCTTGTGATTCTGGCTCTCTCCACCTGATCCTCGCAGGAGAGGGAGCACCTAATTAAATTTCATGTTCCTACCTAGGAACAACCTCTGCTTTTGGCTGCCGCTTCACAAAACCACAGCGAGAGGGTGAGGGGGAGATGAGAGAAAATAGCAATGCAGGAAGATGTTACAACTTTACAAAGAGGGGGGAAGAAATGGGAACACGTTATTTTCCTCTAATTATTGCAGCAGTGCTTAATATCTCACTTTTCTGGGGGGCATACAGCAAGCTCTGGGGCACTTGGGGCTTTGATTTCAGGGTAAAGATGAACGTCCTTATTCTCGGGAGTGTAGAGCTCTCTGTGCCGTCTCAAGGCAGAGAAGGGATGGATGCAGAAAATATAGAGCTAAAGGTGGAACACTTCAGACTGCTTGAGGAGATGGAAGGTATTCAGCTCTATTTTCACCTTTTCCTCCACATAATGTTCCTGGTGTGCTCTTTGATCATCTGGTAGCTGGGAAGTGCAGCCATTGCTGCCTGTTAAAAGTGACATCTTGGTGGAATTACAGCAAATTCATTTCAATTCTTGGCTGAGAAATAATGAACAGTGAGTTTAGGGAAAACCTGAGTAATAAGAGACCTTAAGCAATGTGGGTTTTTAAAGCTGTGTTATGTACCTTTAATCTTTCTGAAGATTATAGGGTGACAGGATTTTGTAGAAATGGGCAGGCTTGTTAAAACAGTGTGTGGAGATCAGCTGTGAAATAACTACTTTTATCATAACCCCTCAAAGAGATCTCTCTTCGTGCAGTTGGGAGATAAGCGTAGGTTGTACCTGGGAAGTTATAATAAATGCTAATTGTGTTTAAGAACTACTTCTAAAACTGCTGCTTTTTCTATTTCACGGGAGGAAAGAAGGGGAAGAGGGTAGGACGGTGACTCCTTTGAACGGTGACTGAGCTAATTGACAAAACATGTTATTAGACTCGGTGTGTAAAAATATTTTTCTGTGCTTTGAAATGGATTCCTCGAGTTTACAGAGATGCTCTTTGTTTAGGAACAGCTATGGTTACAGTGGAACTTGGCTTACCCGCCCACGTGGTTGAAAACACAAATATGCCGTAGTGAGGAAAAGTGCCACCATTCTCCTTCATTTCTAGCTGCTTTCACAACACCCGCTGAGGTACAGGTTCCCTTTGCTGGCAGCACACACCAAACCCCAAATGTGGATCCTGCTGCTGCCCCATATGCACGATTTTCACGGGTCTGCAGTGAGTGACATTGTTCTGGCAGGGGCTGAGATGTTTCCTCACAACTGACAGTGCAGGTTTGTAGATCTCTCGTGGTAGCATCTCAGAATTTTCCTACTTTTTAATTTGGATCTGGGCAACAAACATGAGTGTTCTGGTTGATCAGCTGAGGTTTGGTGCCTGTGTAGCTCTGTAGGTGTGATATATATGTAGGAATTAAGAAAACTTTATAAAGGATAAAAGGTCGGGTCACCTTGTGATGTGAGAGGTCAAAGATAAAGAAAATGGCTTGTCCACAAATTCTACTCATCTACAAGGTTCCCAAGACAGTAGCCTGACAGGGTGGCCTGAGCTGCTTTGTCTCAGCCTGATGTCTTGGGCTAGACTTGCCAACACAATCCAGAGAAATGTTTGCAGCTCTCATCCCACGTCCTCACCTGGGACAGAACACGTCCTCCCTTTCCCAGAACCAGGGGGATTTTGTCCTTCCCAATGTGCAGCTGAATCTGTTACATCTTTGGGACCCTTAGAGTGTTATGTTGGAGACATATTTTTGCTTCCTTTTGCTTCCTTTGCCTTCTAATTAATTCTGATCGTGACACATCCACAGTGCCACAACAGGGTATTCAGAACGTAGGTTAGTACCAAGCTATTGGGAAATTGGTCCCCCTCCTCTCTGCTTTTGCAGTCTGGATGGATGTGACTGCCAGGAACTCTGTGCAAATTCTTCCCTTTGGATTGTGTGGCTTTCCCAGGAGCAGGTTTTGCTCCTGTTTGTGCTCTCCCATCCTGAGTGGAGGGGAGGAAACTGCACACTGAAGCCTGTTTTTGATGAAAGGAGCAGTGTCTAGGACAGCTAAATGTTCCCCGTGGGCCTTTACAACTGTCAGGGACAAACCCGTGTGTTTTCTCAGGAAAATTCTACTTCAGGCATGTGCAACATCAACGGTGCTCCTGCTCCTGTCCCTCCCCTGTGTCACTGTGCCATCTGAGGAGCTTAATGAGGCTCAAGTAAGGGGGAGGCTGAGAGATGTGACAGTCAGTGTCCCCAAAGCTGGAGCAGTGAGCTCTGCTGCCAGCAGAAAGGGGAGAAAATCAACTATTTGATGGTTTATTTGCACATCCCCTGGGATCTGTGCTCTTTTTTTACTGTAAGCTGCCCACAACCCCTTTGAACCCCTCCTCAGGCCTCCAGGAGCAGCTCTGCCTGCAGCAGGTGAGAGCTGGTGCCTGCCTTTGACCTACTTGTGAAAGTTGCATTTGGAAATGCAGCCCAGAGTCCTCGTTCCCCTGCAGCAGACTTCAAGCAGAAGGTCACTGTGCATAAAGCAGCTGCCGGGGAAGGGAGGAAACGTGGAGTGGCTGATGCTAATGCGTGGTGCAAAGTGCCACGTGCCACAGCAGTGTCACTGTGCCGGGTGGGGACTGCGCCCTGCGCTCCCAGGCAGCAGCTGGGTGAGCTTGGCAGGAGTAATCCTGCCAGCCTGGATAGGTAGGATGGAAACTAGAGAGGGAAAGCTGCTGGTGGTGTGGAGGTCACGGGCTCCTGCTCGGTGGGGAAGGCTTGAGTTGTGTTTTGTGGGAAGAAAGAAGGAATTCTTTAATCTGACAACCCCACTGACTGCAAAATACAGGGAAGTGAAAGTGTTTGCCTCTGGGGGGAGAGAGAATGTTCAAATTGCAGGACAGCTTCAAATTGTGCCTTCTGAACTTGTGCCAGACAAACAGAGAGATGAAATCCTTCACCAGCAAGAATGACTTTATTATTGGTTTGTTACAGGAGTGTTGTTTGGGGTCCTGCTCTGGGCAGTTGCACCTGCAGAATGTCAGCAGTGCCATCAGTTAATTATTGCAGCAGGATCACAAGCTTTTACACTTTAAAAGCCATGAAAATCATAACCATTAAGCAAATCTGTTGTAACCTGCAAGTTCTTTGGTATAGGAACATTAACCCTGTGTGATCCCTTGGGTTTCTGTCTTCTAAGTTGAGGTCTCCATGGGGAAAAAACCCCAAAACAACCAACCAAACCAGGAAAAAATTGAAAAAAATGCAGTTGATGGAAACAGCCACATTGAACTGGGTTTTTTGAAATGCAAAAGCAAAAAGAAAAAAAATGTTGTTTGCAAGGTGTAATAAACATATTCTTTTGATGTACTGGCTTAGAGTTTATTTGAGCTTTTTTATGTTGTTATGGTAGAAATCCTGAGCAGCCCTCACTCTACAACAGGAAGCTACTCATTGCTAGCAGGAACCTAGAAATACAGCAGGTGATTTCTCTCAGGTCTTGAGAGAAAGATAAGTGGCTTGCAGGGAACGGGAGGGAAAGGGAAGTCCAGTTTTCCTGTTTTTCTCTCCTCTCTGTTCATGTGAAGCAAATAATAGGGCAAAAATTCTTCAGGTGTAATTCTGGGTGGGTGAGTGTGCTCTGCTATAGAGAGGGCAGTGGCAACTGCGGGACCAAAAATGTGCAAACCCCTCCAAAAGGAAAAGGAAAACCGGAGACCTCTACATACTCGTATTTTGGATGCAAGATACAGAAATAATTTGCAATTTCACATGTAAAAATTCCATCCATTTCAACCCACCAGACAATGAGAACTATGGCTGTGTTTTGTTCTCGTGCAATCTCACAAACGTTTGCTGTCCCCACTCCCAGCTGAGGACAGGCAGGACAAGCAGGGAGCCGTGTGCTGCTCTGTGGTGCCTTTTGAGGTTTTAGAGAATTTGGAGCAGCTCCACAGACATTTTTAGCTGGCCAGATCAGTCCTCTGTGCCCTACTTGTCATCCTGTGAGAGCAGCTTCTTATCCACACGGAGTCTGGGATCTGCACTCACGTTTGCAGTGCAGCTGCTGCTGAAGGATGGCTGACAGGAGTGATGGAAAGCATTTTCAATCCTAATCTTCGCTTCCATGGCAAGTTATCTTTACCAGCTGTTCTCTGTTCCTTTTCCATGATCATTTTTGGAAGCAAAGAACCAAGTTGAGCTGAGTTCCAAATAGGATTTAGTCTTGGGTAACATTTTGGAGGGGGAGTAGGTAGGGAGTAGTACCAAATTTTGATTGTAGGTGCCACATTATTGGGCACCCAGCCGTGTTCTGCTCTGCCTGGCTCAGGTCAATAGGAGGGGATAGGGAGGTGCTGTAATGAAGTTGTGGGGATGTGAGGAGATAAAAGGGACAACACTTCGGAAAGTTTATTTCTGCTGAATATCCCGTCATGGTCCTTCTGTTTTGGTGTGTTTTAATGGTGACATTCCTTCCTATTAATTAGCTTTGCTTCACAAAACTTTATTATTTTATTATATTTAACAGCCCTTTCACTAAGGCCCTTTTTTGGCAGCAATGTCCTGGTGCAGCAGCCACAGGTGTGCGTTTGTGCTCTTCTGTTTCTGTACATACTCAGTTCTAAAGGCTGGGAAGGCATTTGCCCTGTCCTGGTTTGAAGTCTTATGTGGCAAACACTTTTTTGCCAAGCTCCAAAAATGTAAGTCTAGCTCTAAAACTATATGTTTATGTCCTTTCAAATTAGCTCTGTATTTAAGCACTAAGTAGATTCCCATTAAAAATTCAAATGTTTGACTTTACCTGTGCAGAGGGTTTGAGCAGAGCACACTCAGCCTCACGATGGTTTCTACCCAACTGCTCCAAAAGTTCTTTTTGGCTCCACACTACAGGTTGAAGTTGCTGGGTGTGAGTGTGTGGAACCAGCAGTTTATGACTCAGAGGCTTTTGAATCTTCCCAGTGTGGAGACCTCCAGCCTGGCTCTGGCTTCCTGGTCAAATAATGCTTCTCTTGAGTTATGATTCTTTATTTAAGGCCATCAAATTTCATGCTGTGGCCAAATTTTTCATAGCTGCTGCTTCTCTGAAGTCCTCTTGACCCACCTTAGGATTTGGCATCAGCCAAATAGGGGGGAAATGGTAAAGAAGCCACCAGAGACTTCTCCTCTGGATTATGCTGTGCTGTTCAACTCCCAGCTTCAGCCTGGTGAAGTCTGCTTGAAGTTGATATTTTTTTTAATGCCTTCAGAGAACTATTGCAAAGGGAACCTTTACTTTCTGTGTCTCGTCTGAGTGGAACTGGTTTTATCAGCTCTTTAAATAGTTTTGTACCTCTTTGTTAGAATTCAGGACTGCTAATGCTGCTTTGAGTCTGAGGTGTGGCTTGCCTCTAATAACGTGTTCTAAAAAGACAAAACACAACACAAATCAACCCCTTGAGCTTCTTTTCCTGTCTCCTTTCCACATACAAGACAAAACCAAAACCCAAATAAACAAAACAAGCTCAGGCAAAAGCCAACCCAAAGAAGCAGTTGCAGCTCGAGTTGAGTGTTGTGTGGGTCTCATTAATCTTTTGCCTATGCATGTTTGGGGGTGTGTGGTTAGAGACACCTAAATGAGGAGAGAAGAGCTCTGCTTTGACAGCCACGTGCTTTGGAACAAATGTAGTTGTTACTTCTGTATTTTCAGCTGTAGTTGTCTACAGGATTTTTGCTGCAGAATATTTATCTATATATATATATGTTTCCAATCTTGTGCTTATTTGCAATCCTAGATTTGTAAACAAATGATTTTTTTCCTACCTGGTTGAAAATCATCCCAGGCAGTACTACAGATGCAATTTTTATTTATTTATTTATTTTTTTTATTACAAGACAGCGTACATCTGCAAACATATTTTCAGTGAATATTTGTACACAGAGTTTAATGTTTTCTTTTTGTGCCAGGAATGACTGTATTTAAAAATTATACACCTGGCATTGGTGCTATTAGATTGCTTCCTGGCTTTTCAAGGAGTTTTTGCTGCTTGCTGACTTGTTGCCATGGTGGCAGTAGTTTTGTTTCTGGAAATTCAGACTCTGCCTTCTTCGAGAAGGCCCTGTCAGTGCTATATTGACTGCTTAGAGTACAGACTGCTTAAACTCCCATTGGTTAAACAGGCACACCCAAAGATCTTGTATGTAGAATTGTACATAATAATTGTATGTAAATAAACATTTAAATTATTTGCCAGAAAATTGCTATACCTGGTTTGAAGTCAGTGGTTCAAAATTGTATTATTTTTTATTCAGGATTTGTTTTTTTTAAAATTCAAACAAGTGAGGGTAAGGAGTGAAGGTCCTGTTGTCTTTTGAAGGAGCAGAGAGCTGTCTGCAGTGTTCTTTCTTCTTGTTCTGGGTGAGTGTTAGGCATTAAAAAAAGCAAGAAAATGTTCTCGCCATCCTTTCTGTCCTCCTCCTTTCAGGAGCTGCATCATTTGACTGAAATGGGCCATGTGGCTCCTGGAGGTAAATCATCTTCTGGTTATAGCTGTTCTGGAGGAGGTGTTGGGGCAGCTGAGAAGTTTTGGATGAGTTGAAGGGTGTGGAGTCAGCGCAGTGTGAAGCAAACGTGCACGAGGCTGCTCAGCCCACTGAGAACACGTTTAGAAGATTGGGTTTGTGGCGGTGGGTGAGGGGTGGCAGAGCTTGGCTTTGTGGAAAAACTCCAAATGGAAAGTGCTAATTTCTGCCTCCTTTTTGACGTGCTAATGATAGCAGTGCTCGTGCTCTGTTCTGCTGTCAGCTGAGCCTGGAAATCAAGGTTACCTGGGTCAGTGACGTTTTCTGCAGCTCTGGGAGAAATGTTCTCCTTCCTCCTGGCTGTGCCTCGGGGTCTGGTCAGGTCTTCAAAGCTTGAGGGCTTGACTTGATTTGCTGTTTGCAAAACAGGTCAGGAAAAGAGCTGATGATACTGATCTGTGCTTGTTGCACTGGTGAATGGGAAAAATAACATTTATAATGAGATTTCCTCTCCTGTGGAGGACGTCTGAGCACTACAGTTCCTATGAAGAAGAAATTTTCTTTGCTCAACTGCAGCTGTTTTTTCTTCTGTGTATCATTCTTCATGTAGATAAACATGAGGAGAAAAGAAAAGGATCCAAAGTAACAATTTAGGATTCTTTTTTTAGCTAATATAGAAGTGCTTTGTGCTTCCAGTAAAACATTTCTCTAAGGCTTGCAGCACCTATTTATAAGTGGGAAAGGAAGGGATGGAAATCCCAAGTGTCACAAGCACACAAATGATCTTTGCTTGCAGGAGTTAATCCTGCAAACACATCTAGTTTGCCTTGTGGTTTAAGACAAACTTCAGACATCTCACGCTTTAGATTTTGAGAACCTGAGTGTTGTACTTTGATTGTCACCTGAACCAGCGGATCCTAATTCCCTCACTTTGCTTTCCCAGTAGCTTGAAGCTGCAAGAGGTTTGAATGGTGATTTTGCTGAATATTGACAAATTCTCTAAGTGTTTCAGGGCAGAGAAACAATAGATTTTATGACTCTCGAGTTTAGCAAAGCTTTTCTGGCTTAGAGGCTTTGGAAAAATCGTTAAGAATTAGGATTTGATCTGCACTTGCATTTGCAGGGTCACAGCTGTGAGTACAAAACTGTCAAAGAAAGTTCAATATGTGCAAAGCTCAGAGCATTCAGCAGTTATTTATTGTTTGCTGGTTGTTTCTCTCTTGCACTGTTGCTTCTTCACATGTAGTAATGTGATCTCAAGTTGTGCTGGGGAGGTTTAGGAAAGATTTCCTTGTGGAAAGGTGTCACAGCACAGAAACCTCTTTCTCGTGAGAAAGAATGCATTTGTTTATATAAACTAAGATAAAGGTAGTGAAACTCTCATGAATTAAAGTAGCCAATTGCTACAGGGGGCGTTCAATGAGTGACCAATCAGGTGGAAATCCATTTTGTATATAAAAGCTGAATTTAATTAATAAATGAGATCTTTTATGACTTGACCCTTCGCCTTCCCGTGTTTCGACATCCGCTCGCTGCGACAGAAAGGGTCGTCAAGCCCTGGCACAGCTGCCCAGGGCAGTGGTGGAGTCACCATCCTTGAGGGGATTTCAGAGGCGTGTGGATGTGGCACTTGGGGACACGGGGCAGTGCTGGGCAATGGTTGGATTCAATCACCTTGGAGGTCTTTTCCAACCTAAATGAAATCTATGAATTTCAGGGATGGAACATAGCTTTGCGCTTCACCATGGCGCCAGTTGGATTTGTGGGAATCATTAGAAAAATGCAGAATTTTCTGTTTCCATGCTGCTTGTGGAATTTCATCTGAGGAAACAGTGGTCACAGCAATCTCTTCCCGTGATGTAACACAGGCTCATATCTAACTCATCCTCTGAGGGGAACTGATGCTGTTTAATTTGAAAGACAGTTTAAAGTCACTTGTGTTCCTCTAGAACAACCAAACCCTCTCTGAGGAATTCCTGAATTACAAGCTCATGTCATTGCTCGAATGCACTGAGCACGAGGATATTCTTTGAGGAGCAAAAGCTGCTTGGATTCCTCTGTTGTGTGAATGCAGAAGGAATCCTGGCTCTCCTGAGTGCAGCTCAGCTCACAGGGAAGGTGATCTGTGCTCCTGATGGCCACGGCTTCTCCATGCCTGTGGTGGCTGGAGGAATGGCTGTGGTTATTTTCCCACCCAGTTTTCTTTTCCAGATGATGCTCAGAGCTGCAGGTGGTGGTGGCATAGGGGAAGCTCCAGTGCAAACTGCACAAAGCAAATGAATGTTGCTGCCCTGCTGTTTCCTTCCCTCCCAGTATCCCGTGGTGGTCTGCCTCCCGAGTGCTGCTTGTGAACAGCAGCTGCTGGCTGGAATTTTTATCAGGCTTTTGGTATTTAAATTCAAGAATCTTCAGTTGTTTGAAATCTGTTTGTTAGGAGAAAACCCCCACGAAAACGACAAACCAAAGAAACAACAGAAAATCCAACCCAAACACCGCAAAACCCAGGAATATTCGATGCTTAATGCGGGATGGGATGTGGAGAAAAGAGCACAGGAATTTTAAGTAAACAAATGCTGTGTATTTAACAAATATCATAGAATCATAAAATGGTTTGAGTTGGAAAGGAACTTCAACTTCATCTGTTCTCAGGGCAAGGACACCTTCCACTGTCCCAGGCTGCTCCAAGCCCCCTCCAATCTGGCCTTGGGCACATCCAGGGGCAGCCACAGCTTCTCTGGGCACCCTGTGCCAGGGCCTCAGCACCATCACAGGGAAGAATTTCTTCTTAATATCTAATATATGCTTGGAGACAGCAGTATGAGGTATCTCCAAGACATTCATGTTTCTGTTATATTTTTCTGTAACCCCAAAATTTCCACAGCCAGTCCTTGAATGCGCAGCAGGGAGGGCTTTGTGGGGTATCTGTGCTCAGAGTGGCAGCTCTGCTTTTAAGCTGCTCCTCAGTAGGGTTAATGTGAAGGGTTTTTTGGGCAGGTGCACGAGCAAAAAGTTTCCAGTGTGTTCAGGTTTTTGCACCTAAACGAGCTCTGCCATTTAAATTGTGTTTGTGGGAAAGGTTATTGCTGTTCCACTGCGTGCCAGCATCATGAAAGGGATGAAAACACCAGGAGATTGTGTAACGCTGGCAGAACGGGATGAAATTGGGTTTGGCACTTCTGGGTTCTCTTTCATGAAGTTGGCAACTCTCTGATATCTTACTTGGAATGCTGGAGAGCTCTTCATACTTAGCAATCTTTTTTAAAGCAATTTACCAAGGGATTAAGTGACATTTCTGCTTGTGAAACTGGATTAGAGCCGGGGCCTTGCAGGGGCTCTTGTGCAATGCCACAATGGGTTCAAGTCCCACCATCTCATCAGCTCTGCTGCGTTACAGTAACTGGAACCAGGGGGCATTTTCTTACACAGTCTTTCATTTTCTTACAATGAAAAAAATTGCTGTTGTTGGGTTTGTTTTGGTTTGGTTCAACCCCTCTCCCCCAGGTTTGTGTAATTTCTCAGGAAGATGCAGGGTTTTGCTCTTGGAAGGAGGAGGGAAAGGATCCACAGAAGAAAAAGCTGCATGTTAGGTTTGGGGTCTGTGAACAGCCCTCATGAGCACTTGAACAGATCAGCAGCGTCGGTGGAAAGGGTGATAAAGCTTGTAAGAGCTCTGGGATGCTTTGATAAGAGTCAGTAGGAAGAGGGGAAGCTCACACTGTAGTATTTTGCTTTCGAAGTACCAGCTGTCCTTTCTGCAGCCCTAGAAGATTTATCAAATTAACTCCCCTGACTCCCCATGCTTAGTTTTAATATGTCCACTTGTACCACAGAAAAAATGCAATTAAACCCTTGCTTTCACTCAGGCATCTGTACAGTGAGATCATTTGCTCATTTACAGCAGTGGCAAGGTCATGAGCTGCACACTTATTTCAATCTAATTCTTGTGATTCTATAGTTGACTTCTTAACTGAAATTTTCAGCTCCATTAATTAAGTTTAAGCAGTCATTTTTATTTTTTTTCCACCTAGGAGTACCAGTTAAAAGCACAAGTGAGCAGGGAAAGCACAAGCATTGCTTTCTATTACTATATCTTGATTTGAACTCTGTGCTGTTCCTACCAGAAGAAAACATGAAAGAGTCTGGGAGATGAAACGGAGCTGCTGGTGGCAAAGGAGGGGAGGTCACACAGCTCATGGTCACTTTAGTGCAGCAGGGATAGAAAAGAGAGACAGTACAGACAATCCTTTTAAGCAGTATTAACTTAGAGTTTCAAAAGTAGTATTGACATAGTTCTTCAGAAAATCCGTTATCAGAGGCCACTGCTGAAGCTAAACTACACTTCCCTAATACACTGAGCAGTTGTCAAATGAGGTGTTCAAACTCTTGTCTCTCCATGTGTATGTCCTGCTCCTTTTATTTACTTGTCTGGATAACTCTTCCTGGTGTGCAACGTTAGGGAGGTCTGCAAATAAGCCCAAATTAAAAGTCTCTCAGTATTTAAGTTTCTTGCAGCTGAGTGAAAAGCACTTAGAATGCAGCATTATCCTTAATGCCAGAAAATTCTATTAAAAGGTCTGTAAAGCAACACTTAAAGACTTTTTCACATAATCTGAACTGATGGTAAGTACTGACCAATAAAACATTGTCTTTTCCAGAAACGCTGCTTTTTCTGGAAAAGAAACAGGATTATTCTTCTATTTAGTGTTCTTTTCCAAGATGGAATTTGAAAGGGACCTCCCTGACCTGCTAATTGATAGCTCTTATCCATTACTTTGATGTAGTCACATCAGAACGCATTTGAGTGTTTTGTTGATGTGTCTATCCCATGACTCCACATTCTGAAAGTGTTTCCAACACTGTTTGCCTTCCAGGGAGTTTTAAACCTGAATTGTACGTGAAAGCTTCACAGTCCCGGGCGCTGAGTTTGCTCACTCGTGAAGGTGAACATGACAGCAGCGTGTGCCTGGGAATTCCAGCCTGGCATCAGGAACGAGCTGCTGATGTTCTGCCTGTGCTCAGAGCGAGCTCAGAGTGCCCTCCAGACCCGGGGTTTGTGTGAGCAGAGCCAGAGGAGCAGTGGGGATCCATCCAGGGCAGGCTGAGCTCCGGGTGGGAGCCCAGAGAGGCCGTGAACGGCTGAGCCCCTGCACAGCACAGGCCACAGGGACCTGTGGCACTGAGAGGGGAGGGACACTTGGGTCCCCAGCAGGGGAAGGACATGGACCTGTCGGACACACTCCAGAGGAGGCCACCAAGTTGATTACAGGGCTGGAACACCTCTTACAAAGACAGGCTGAGGGAGCTGGGTTTGTTCAGCCCGAACAAGAAAAGCCTCCATGGAGGCCTTAGAGCCTCTTCCAGTGCCTAAAAGGGGTCAGAGAGAGCTGGAGAGGGACTTTGGACAAGGGCTGGTAGTGACAGGACAAGGGGAATGACTTTGAACTGCAAACAGAGTAGGTTTAGATTAGATATTAGAAGGAAATTGTTGCCTGTGAGGGTGGGGAGGCCCTGGCACAGGGTGCCCAGAGAAGCTGTGGCTGCCCCTGGATCCCTGGAAGTGTCCAAGACCAGGCTGGACATTGGGGATTGGAGCAGCCTGGGATAGTGGAAAGTGTCCCTGGTGAAAAGGGGTGAAACAAGATGATCTTTAAGGTCCCTTTGAACTCAATCCATTCCATGATTCTGTGATTAACTGCCAGGAAGCTTTGAGTCTGTAACAATGCTCCCAGGTGGAAATCCACGCTCTCTTTTTTGGTGCAAACAAACACGTCTGACATAAAAGTAAATGAATGATACAGGATCAGAGCATTGGGTTTATTTGAATGCAGTGTTTCATACCTTAGGGAGGAAAAAAAGAAACAGTAATTATTTTCTTAAGAAGTCGTGTTTGGATTGAAAATGAGGTTTGAACTTTATGTTGAAGATCTGAGATCTCAGAAGAAGTTAGTGATCCATTACTTTGTAGTTTTCCAGGAGCTGCAGCACAAGAATAAACCATCATTCCTGTAACCTGTCTCTCTTTGTAAGTGGCGGGGTGAAGTTGAGTGGTTCAGATTTTTAGTCCAGTTTTTGTTAAGGCTTTTGGATCTTTCAGGCAGAGCAAGTGTGATATTTGGGTGAGAACAGCAATGTGACTGTTTTGAGGAGTAATGAAAACACCTGATGGCCTGAATTAGGTAGACTTTGTGGTCTGTGTGAGGACAGGAGATGGACAAATCTTCAGACTTGAAGTTCCTCTTTATTTTTCTTAATCTGTGCTTGTTAGTGCCTGCAGTCTGCTCCCAGTGCCATGAACGAGTCAAGTCAGAAGGAATCAAAGCACACAGTTGGAGCCTTGAGTTTAAGAGCCTGTGACACCTTCCTGAATGAGACTGGCTTGCTGGTGAGCAGGCAAGTCAGAATTGGATGGATCAATGGCAACTGCTTCCTTACTTACCTGGGAAGCAGTGGGTGTAAACTTGGTGGGTTCCCAAATGGGGAATTAAGGTACCAGCCAGGGACTTGGATTACCCCTCTGAATGTATTGTACCAGCCTAAATATTGCATATTGGGCTGTAACTGCAGGAAAGAGGTGTTCTGGTATTTGTGCACAATGTCTGATTCCCAGAGATCTCCTTTCCTGTGCTGCCTCACTGTTCCCTGTGTCACCAGCACAGGAATGGTGAAAAAGGGAAAGCAAAGTTATGTCCAAATGACTTGGGCCTTGTTATTGGCCAGTGCAGCTTCTCAGCTGTGTTTTAGGAAACAAATTATAGCAAAAGGAAGAAGGTTTATAATCCTTCAACTTTTCCCTCCAAAGAGTCCCCCTGTCCCAAGGATTGCTGGCAGTGGCCCTTTGCTCAGACACAGGAAAGTGAAGTTTCAGTGAGTAAATCAGTGTTTGCAGCAAATCTTGGACTCCTTGCATTAATCCTGAACTCCTGCTCTCCCAGCACACTGCCAGCATCTCATCCATCCCGGGAATCCATTACTGAGTCTCACTGTGGACTGGAGAGTGTAATAGAGATTCCAGAGATGTGAAGGGCTTTAGCTCAATAACTTGCATTTGATCACATCCTGGCCATCACTCAGGTCTCTGGGGTGCTATGATAATACAAGTAATGGAAAGTTACATATTCAGCTGGGTATACAGTTTTCATCTCTGGCATAAGGAAAAAGGATGAATATCCATTCCAGGGGACATTTTTGGAAAAGGCCTGTGATTGATATCTTAGCTAAAAAGATTTAAAACTCTTAGAAAACACTTTATAATTGCCCCAAAATGCTGGTACTAAGTGGCAGCAATTTTAATAATTTAAAGATTAAAATAAGAATATTATAATTTAATGAAGTCTCTTTATATGCCTGTGGTGTGTGGGGTTTCAAGCAGATCATGGGTTTTTAAAAGTCACATAGAAAAGGAACATAGTTTGAAGACTTAATAATAATTAAAAAATGTAAAAAATGGGTTCTTCAATAAACTGCTTCATGTATTTCCTGGAAACCTTTTCCTGTTGGACAGTGTCTAGAATATCTTAAGTACATGAAGTCCAAAAAGCTCATTGGAAACAAGTAAAGGCTTTTTAGGCTGTTGTAGAAAATCATGGGTTAATGGACAGAATTACGTGACCTTCGTAGGAGTCGAGAAATTTGCTGAGCTAACAGAAAAATCATACAATATATTAAATAAACTGAATTCCCAGGTAGACAGGGAATTTATCTGTCCAGAGGAGCTGTGTCTGCCCCATCTCTGGAAGTGTCCAAGGCCAGGTTGGAGAGGGCTTGGAGCAGCCTGGGACAGTGGAAGGGGGCACCATGGCAGGGGATGGAATGAGATGATCTTTAAGCTCCTTTCCAACCCAAACTCTTCTGTGTTTCTATGATTTTCGTGTGTTCAAATCTCTTTTTTGAGAATGAGCAATGGTAGTACAAAATGATGTGGGGTTGGTGTTGGTTGGTTGTTTTTTTTTCCTCTGAGCAGTCACATAGGAAATTTTAAGTTTGTTGCTGTGGGTGACATCTCTTCCACTCAAATATAAATGCACCGTGCACCAGTAGATGGAAACACCCATCGTGCATAATTTATACTTCTCACTGCCACGTCCCTCTTCAATTACTAATAAGCTTTATGGTAGTGTGGTCCACTGGGATTTAGCAAAATAATCTTAAAAAGGACCAGAGTTATATTTCTGTGCTTTGACCATTTTTGTGATCATATCCCAAAGATTGTATAGCACCAGCTCATTGTTCTGTAAAACAAGGGACAGATCCAAAGCTTTCAACGAGTTTCCAGGGCTTGTTTCCTGGCCAAGCACTCTCAGCTGCTGTCCTCAGTGAGTTACCTGCTGCCTGCATGTTTGTACACAGGTTTTTTTACACTATGAAGGAAAATAACAGTTGGTTAACCTGTAATGCAGATGAACTCCCTGAATTTTACAGTTAGCAGAAAGAGGATGGGATCTTTCACTAGGTCCATATGTCAGTGTACTTGTTACGTGTATATAAAAATTAAACTTGCAAAGCCAGGGTAAGAAGCAGCATTTCTGCTCAGAGTGTGCATCAGCAAGGTTTTGGAGTTCTCCCAAAAATCAGTGAGGCAAAAATCTAAATCTGTAGTACCTACTAAAGGTACTTATGAGTTATTGATTCTGGATCATTGATGCTTCATATCAAAACAGTAACTTCAAGTTTGAGGAAATCAAGTGGAGCTTGTTAAATGAAAGGTTTTAGAGCAACTCTGCTTGTTCTTACGTTTCTCATTTCTTCTTACCTGTGAAATCCTGTCAGTTTGCCAGGACTGAAAGTCAGGTTCTATTTTATAATTGCCCAGTTTAATTAGTACCAGCATGTTAGTGCACTAGTATATTAAATTAATCTGGTATATTAAATCAAATAATTGACACTTTCAATATCATGAAGTGTAGAACTGAATCGTGGAAGACTGGTCCAACAGGGATAATTTTTTTCATTCATGACTGAATCTTTCAATGTTGATTGCTAAAGCTACAGAGGTTTAAATTAAAGTGTAGTTTTTTGGAAATACTATCACAGCTCCTAAAAGACAGACTTCACAAGGGCATTGGTACATGGACACACTGTTTGCCTGGATGATACTGAACAATTATTTGTGTGCTTCAAATGCAGTGGCCAGGGATGGGCAAACCTGGTCTAGTGGGAGGTGTCCCTGCCCATGGCAGGGCGTTGGAACTGAGGGATCTTTAAGGTCCCTTCCAACCCAGACGGTTCCAGGATTCTGTGACTGGTTTGGAAAACCTAATGTAGTAAACTTAACTCAAATTTAATAGCATTGCTATAGACAAACGAGTTAAATGGGTGAGTCTTGGACTACCCTGGGCATTATAGGCTTTTTTTATACCTTTCTACTGGACCAGACTGGAGGAATCCTAACTGAAGTTAAAGGATAATTCTTGAAATCTAATTTTATTTCACTGCTGCTCCGAACACCTAAAAAAGGAATGTGCTGTTACAGGTAGTCCCTCACACAGAGCTGGAGGAGGATGAAATTATCAGACAGGAGGAATTAGGATTTTGAAATGTGACGAAATAAAAAAAATGGGATGTAATTTAGCATTACAGAACGCAAGGTCATGCATCTCAGGACTGATTAGTTTTTTTGGTTTAAGATTTGAAATCAGTTGGAAGTGACAGGAAGCTGTTGGAGCATTAATTCCAGGAGATTGAGACGAGTCTGAGATGTGCTTCTGAAAAGAGAATGTCCTTCTGTAAGGCAAGATGGCAAAATAGGAATGTGTTATATAGATCAGAAATTATTTTATCTGGAGTGTTCTGGAAGGTGACTCCATCTGGACAGCACAGGTAGTCCTTCAGAGGAAAGATGAATGCAGCACATCACAGATGCAAAGAAGGGCTATGAGGAGAGTTGGCATAATTCACAATTTTATGGCTCAGGGGAGACTGGAGTGTGTGGCGGCCTTAATCCAGCAAAACAGAGCGTGGGAGGTGCAGTGAGGGAAGGCATGGAATGCTGCAGCCACTCCAGGTTGGAAAAAGAATGAATTGGCCAGGCCTTCACTGGCTCTGGAGACCCAACAACGTCATCATAGACCTTCTAGTTCCCAAAGAATGAATACCAGATGTCCAGGAACCGGGGGCAGTGGCTGGTACCTACCGTAGCACCTTCCTCTGGCTGAGGAACTTCTCTCATTCCATAGGTACATAAACTTAATTCTTGTACCCTAACCCCTTGTGTATAAATACAAGAGCTGAGGACGATGTTGGACCTGTTGCAGGTTTGCAGAGACCATCCTCACACTGTGTGGTTTGGATGAGATTTCTTTTTTTTTAGTGTGGGCACCTTACTCTAGAAAAATCAAACTTTTGCTACAGTGAAACTATGGTTTCGTAAATTGCTGGTGCACAAAACTGGTGTCCAGACTCCTTCAGAATTAAATGATTTTCTTTTCCTGAATAGCAATAAAGAGTGTCCTCACCATGGTGTCTTCCAGCCGTCCCAAGAAAGCTCTGGTGACATTGGCAAGAAAATAACATTCCATGTCATTGGTCATTTTTCTCTTGAGTTTACCTCATTATTGCCTCCATCATTCAATATAAGTTAAGAAACCAAAGTCAGATCGTTTAGCTGAGGATCTGCTAATAACTTGTAATTATTACTCAAGGCACCCATCCTCTGCTGTCACCACGAGTTCAGTGTTCCCAGGGGCTGCTGTCAGCACTGAGCAAAGAGGTCACTTTTTAACAGCTCATGTTTTCCTTTCTTGTTTTCAGCCCTGAGTGTCCTCAAATTCCCTGTTTGTGGTAATGACTCCATTCGGGAGTGCTGTGGCCATTAGCTCTGGGTAGGTGAGAAATCCCTTAGCAAAGCAGGCTTGGAGCTCTGGTGGTTGTGTGAGGAGCTGGACACCAGGGTAACTGTTGGAAAAGTTGGTGCTGTGACTGAGATTCAGGTCAAGTGTGCTCAGAAAGTCGCTGTTCACACTTGTCCTGCAGATGATCCGTGCTTGTATCACCTCCACCCCTGAGGAAAGATAACACTAAACCAAAATCTGGCTTACACAACTCTGGTATAACCTTTGTATCTGAAACCAAGTCCACTCACTTGCATTGTTTTTAATCTCTGTGCTAATAAAATTATAACTGCTCGTTAAATATTGCCTTTTTTTTTTTTTAAGTCCATATTAATTGTAGTCTCTGTTCTGGGAAATTCTATTAGTTTTCGCCACAGATGAATGTTTTCAGATAAACAACATCTTTATTCCAGCTGGGACTTGATCATCAAGTTTATCTTAATTATCTAATCTTAAAATAGTCTTAAGCTGCTAGAAATGCTGCAGTATAGTCAAGTATCACAATTATTTCCTCCCTGTGAGACAGTGCTTTAGAATTAAAAAAACCAAACCAACAAACCAAAGCTGATACTGATAGTCTGGTGAGAAGTCTGTCTTGTATGAAGTGCAGAATGTGATGGAAAGCAGTTGTGCCTCCTGGGTGCAGCCTGCCAGCCACAGTCATTTCCATGGAAAAACAACATCCTGCAGCCCCTGTCTCACCCCTGGGGTGCTGGTTCAGCACATGGCAGATGCTCTCTCTGCAGTGTCACTGTCCCATGCCAGTGCCTGGCATGAGGGCAAAACCACCCCTGTGCCCTCTGTTTCCAGCTAACCCCATGGAGGTGACAGGCAGAAGCTGTCACGGTGTGGCAAAGGTGGAGAAGTTATCCTGGGAGTTCACAAATTCCAGAAGTGCACAGAGATTCTGAAAATGTTTGAGTATCAGTGAGGCTTGTCCATGGAATGACAGAATATCCTGAGCGGGGAGGGACCCACAGGATCACCCAGTGCAGCTCCTGGCCCTGCACAGACCCCCCAACACCCCCACCCTGTGCATCCCTGGCAGCGCTGTCCAAAGGCTCCTGGAGCTCTGGCAGCCTTGGGGCCAGGACCATTCCCTGGGGAGCCTGGGCAGTGCCCAGCACCTGGAAGGTGGGAAGGTGTTCGAGGCTGGGAATATGTTTTGAGGAAGATTCAGGGTGTTCTTGCCCTGTTCCTGAGTGTTTTCCACGTAACACCTGGCGCGGGTCTGACCTGACCCAGCTGCTCTGTTGGTTTTAAGCCGACTCTGTGGAATTCCCTGTTGTCTTTGCCTTTGCCAGTCACGAGGATGTGCTGGTGAGGGGATGGTGAGAGGACTCTGGGGTAAAAAAAGGTGGTCTGATGCCATAATTGTTATAATAGGTTAAAAAGTGCATAGATAACAAAAGGAGATACCTGATTAGCTTATTTTATTATTGTTTTTATCTTTGTGCGGTGTGGTAAGACTTGTACCCGAAGGGTTAGAGATTAAGGGAAGCACCATAGGACAAACAGAGTCATAGAATCATGGAATGGTTTGGGTTGGAAGGGACCTGAAAGGTCACCTGATTCCAACTCCCTACCACGGGCAGGGACACCTTCCACTGTCCCAGGCTGCTCCAAGCCCTGTCCAGCCTGGCCTTGGACACTTCCAGGGATCCAGGGGCAGCCACAGCTTCTCTGGGCACCCTGTGCCAGGGTCTCTGCTCATCTGAGTAAAGAATTTCCTCTCAAATTCTACTCTGAATCTCTCCTCTTTTCTTTTAAAAATATGCTTTCAAACATTCTTTCACTCCATCTCTCTTACATTTTTGGCTGCAATGCCTATTGTGCAGTTAGCTCAAGTATCAGTATAATTGCAGTAGGGTTATAATTGGATAAGTATATTTAATACCAATTCAGTTGATCAGAAACTGAATCTAATTTCTGAATGACTTAATGTCACGATCATAATCTTTTGAAGAATCATATATTTAATAAATCAGATTCTCACACAGGCACCTTAAAATTGAAATGACTTGTATAAAAATGGACAATGAATTTATTAGAAATTTTCTACTTAGTTAAGCTGCAGAGCTGAAATCTTGAGGAGGACACTTACTAAAAATCTTTGCTTCTGAGTATCTGCACTTTCACCTGGGGCTCTGGGAATGCATTACATTTTAATGGAGTTTCCTGGGCTGTTAAATACTGTATGCAGCTGTACTCACAAATATCCTTTCATCTACCAAAATCAAGAGGAAAGGTGCTTTACAGGGCTTGGTGAAGAGGTGGATAAAGCAAAATCATGCACAAGGTATTTGTCTAATTTCCAGAGATGGTGTCATTCAATTTCAAGTGTAAAGAGAAGCTTTTAAAGCAAAGACAATTATCATCTTAAATTGCTGCTAAGACCTTATTTCCAGATGTAAATGCCCAGTAAATGAGCTTTTCATGCATCTGAATTGCACTTATGAACTTTGACTGTTTCAGTGCAAGAACAGCAATAAAGTTTGTCTGCAGTACTGCCAAAAGTGTGGGGTTTTACACGTGTTTTACACAATCCTCCAGGATTACTGACCGGAAATATTGATGTCCTGTCAGTGAAACTGCTTTGAAGCCTGTTTCAAATTTAGATTTTTAGAATCTGCCCTTTACTGGGCCATCTCTGCTGCATGTCCATCCCCACTGCAACACCAAGGGCTGGTGAGGTTGGGATAAAAAGCTCGGAGCACCTGGTTCATGTGTCTCAATGGACCAAGGATTAAAAACTGACTGAAACCATGGTTTATATGACAGAAAAGGGGCTTCTCATTCCAATCTGGTCAGTATCCCAAGAAGTGATTGCTTTTAGATTCTTGCACCTTGTGCCTTTCAAGTCTGAGAAAGAAATGTTTTAAGTATTTTATGCTTCCAGGCAGAGTTCAGGCTTGATGCTGCTTAAAAGGAATAAGAAGTGTGGAGTTCAGAAAATCTGTCTTGAAAAATATTTTCTCTTGGAAATGTTTTATTCTAAGTTTCAGATTTAAATTGGAGGTTGTCTGTAGCAAAGACAGGAAAAAGGCCTTAGATGATGGAATAGGAATATTTTCCTGTGTGTTCATTACCAAGCTGGTTTTGTGTAACAAGGATAGTGGTGCCCAAAACTGTTTCAAAGTGAAGTGGACAGTGAAAATAAGATGTTGAAATTCAGTCCATTTTAAAGTTTGGAATTCCTCTGGAATCAAGAATCTCAGCAGATATCGAGCTGTTCAGATCCTGTTATCAGCAAATCATTTCCCCCATCAGTGGACGGAGACTGGAGTGGCTCCTGGGGGCTCCTTCAGCAGCACGTGGCTGATGGGCCAGTTCTGAGCCCACTGTGACTTGTCACTGGCTGCAGGTGGCCGAGGATGTGACAGGGAAACACACAGGGGGATGAGAGAGGCTGTGATGGCCCCTTAACAAAATCTGAGCTGTCTGTAGGGATAACTGCACTTGTGCTGAAGTTACTCTGGATTTTCTTCTCATTTCCACGCTGTCCCTCATTAATACAGAGCTGGGAATGCTGCAGCTCTGCTCAAGGCACGCTCTGGGTCAGGGACTGTGAGAGGAAGATTCATGGCTGTAATTAGAGAGGCACTTTGCACATATGCTTATGTAGTAGTAGGAAATTTGGTTAAACAGAAGAGCAGCTCTATATATTTTCAAGAACTCACAAGTGCTGTTAGGCAGAGACCTCTTTATTCCTGGCACGTATTTCCTCTGTGTTTTGCTCTTCGGGCAATGAATTTACACAGAGGAGTCTGGAGGATAAAAGCAAGCAAATCTCCCCCTTGTTCCTGTGTTTCCAATGTGCTGCAGAGGACACAGGGGCTTCCAGGGCTTGGTGTTTGCCCCACTGCACTGGGGTTCTGAACAGCATCCTGGGTATTGCAGTGCAAGGGCTACATCAAGGGGAAAAAGGAGTATAAAAATGCAGAGACAGAATGAATAAACCAAGAAAAACCCATTAAAATCAGGTAACAAATTACTAAAATTCAAATCTGTAGTTGACTGTCAGGGCCTCAACCATCAGTCAACTGATCAAACTTTACAAGAGCTCTTGCAGAGTCCGGGATTTGCCCTCCTGTTCCCAGTCTGGCTCCAGGGCAGCTGGAAGCAGAGCAGCTGGAGAGCCACTGTCACTTCTGGGGCTGACTCGCTCCTGACACATTGAATGAAGATCATGGCTTAACTGAAAACAGTTTCAAATACATGTCTTTAAACATCCTTGACGTTGCACTTCAAATGTAATTTGAAGCAGTAACTGTCAGCAACAGGTGAAAGGGCATTTGTGAGAGAGAACCTTGATCTGAGATATGTGCAAAGTTGGAGCTATAGGGATGGTTAGAAGTCAATAAGTTATTTATACAGCCATTCTCTGGGAGTAGCTTCCAATAACAAAGTTATTAAATTTAGCATGATATACCAGTGGCAACACTCATTGCAAGTTATTACCACTGTATTATTAGCCAGTTAGATTTTATTTGCTACTCAGTAACAGATGATATCTATCCTTTATCTAAATCTGATGTTCAACCAATGTGGAGCTGTGCTAGTACTTGTCAAGCATGATAGCTCCAATATCAAGGAGTTTTTGGAGTGCTGGATCTTTAATTGCATGTGTTCAGAAGCAATTTAAATAAAATATCATTATTGTTCACCAAGAATCAACCCTGATTAGAGTCTTCTTCCCCAAGAAAGATTTAAACTGTTGGTAATTCTTTTTGGAATCACTTAGAGTGCAGGTGGGATGTGTGTGTGTTCACATGGACATTTTGTCCTCATGCAGACTGGGGGTAGTTTTCTGTGAGTGCACAAGTAAGATGTATCCCAGAATTTCAGCATTGAGTTGAATTACTTCCCTTGGCCTCATTTGGGAAGACTGTTCAGTTAATGGAAGGATTATAAAAATGCCACTCCAATAAGAACTTAAATTCTTCTCTGAAAAGAATATGTCTGTTCTAGTTATATTTGATTGCAACCAGATTGTGTTTAATTTTATTCTGTGTTTGGTGGTGTGGCAAGAAAGCAGACTTCCTACCCTTATTTAAAATAATCCTTGTGTTTCATGGCCATGAACTTCCAAGGAAACATCTCCGTTGGAAGGAGATCTTCCTCCAAAACAGAAGCCTGAACAGCAGAACAGGGAAAGGAGAAAAACTGGAGGATTTGTAGTTGCTATTGGAATTCCTGAAACGGTGCCTGTTGAGACAATATTTTATTCATCACCAAAGATAATGTGAGTCAGTCAACGGCTGCTTCTTGCTTAAAGTTCAAACACATTAATTCGAAGTTTGTATAAAAGATTATTGAGAAAGAGAGGCTTGCTAATGGAATATAAAATAAGTGAGAAACAGCTACTTCCAGACAGGTTTTTCTGCCTTGGGTTGATGGTTGGAGTAAAATGAGGATGTAATTTAAGTAACTGTGCAGCTTGAACAGGTATCCATGTGACAGGATAAAATGCTGAAATGAAGTGAGTCAATAGAGAGCTGGGACTGATCGAGGCTCCAGTGCAGCAGCTGAAGAAGAGTTTAGTGAAAATGCACTATAAATACAATGTCAGACAAGCCTGTTAAGATCCACTGAATAATTAGCCCCAAGACTATTCAGGTGCTGGAAGGAAAGAAAAGCAATGTTCCCTTTTTTTTAAAGAAACAATGAACACCCACAAATAGTTTTTACTGACAAATATAACTGAGCACATCTTCAACAATCATAGCTAATAACGTAAGATGAATCTTTGGAATACAAAACAGGATTATTTTAGGGGAAAAAAAATTGTCCTGTGACTTAAGAAATGAACTGAAGGAAAGTAAGGCCTTTTTTTTATTATTATATTTAGTCTACAAATATAGCAGTAAGTGTGTGCTACAAATCTGTGTTTTTAAAAAGAAATCTTCATTCTGTCACGTTATGACTAAAGCAGGAGTCTGCTGCAGTGGTGGAAAGCCACTAAATTTATAGCTTGAAAGATTATTAGTCAGAATCTTGAGAAAAGTTGGTGGGGAATGTCTATTTAAGAATCTTTTATGGGTTTGATAACCTGTGTTAATTTTACAAGTTTCATTACTTTGGGACAGGCAAGTCTGGAAATTCTTAGCATAAATCTTGGTGTGCTGCAGCAGACTGGAACTAACTGAACTTGGAAAGCTGGGGCTCTTTGAAAAGGTGCAGAGTATTAACAGAAATTTTTTGTAGCTTAAAAAAAATAATCCAATCAGATTAGAGATATGTACATATCTCTAATATTAGCTTATGCTTAAAGCAATAAAATGTTAATATTGAGCTATTGAAATAGTGACAGCTCAGCTGTCAGAAGCAAAAAATGTATTCTTGGTTTTAAATAAAGGACATACATTTTTGCAAGGCAAGTTAGATGAGTCATCCTTGATTTGGACACATAAATTGAAACAAATGACATTTAGTGTTAGTTTTACTCCGAGGATACTTCAAAGCGATGTCACTGATCCGTGGTGGATTATGAAGAACAGAATTAGTAATGAACATTTGAGCTGGTCTGGGGCTCAAATGATGAGACAGGGAGGCAAGATTCAGCAAAGAGAAAGCTGTAATGATGAGTTTGAGAAAGAGAACTCAGCTTAAACTGACAAGTTCAGCAAAGAGAGCTTAAATACTCATTCCACGCACATCAGGATCCACAGTGCTTGCTCTGCTCCATGGGATTAGAGCAGAACTGATAAACTCTGCCAGGCTCTGTTGTGCTTTTGGGACCAACACTTTCTGCAGGGAAGTGCTGGGAGAAAAACTTCTTGTTACTGGGAGGGTACTTGAGGTGTTTCACCTGACAAAGCTTCACCTGTCTGTTACTGGTGATGTTCATTGTGGACGCCCACGGGATCCCTTACTCCGGGGAAGCCAGATTTTGATTGGAGCAAGGTTCCTGTGCAAGGAGCACCCCACTATTGATGTTATCCATGCATGTGGGACGTGTGTGCATGGAAACTGTGCTCAAAGCTGCTTCAAAATGTGGGAATAGAAATGTAACACTGAACCTGCAAAGATAGCAAGGTCATGGGGCATATAATTGGAAAAAACCTTAGAATATATATATAAGCACATATATATGTATATACATATATATATACATACACACACTGACAGTATGAGTGTCTTCCTTAACAGATTGATAGGACTTGAAATCACAATTCCAGTTTTGAACCAAGAAGAGCTTTTCTAAACTGCATTCAGGATTTTCAAGGATTACATTAATTTAGGGAGAAAAAACCCCAAAACTTATACATATGTATTTTAGTTCTAAAGAGAAATAATTTTCATTGCTGCTTTTAGAAATAAAGACAAGCTTTCTGTGTCTTTCCTGTTGAATCTGGATTGTCAGGACACAGAATATGCAAAAGGAATGAAACTTGGTCAAATCTAACAAGAATGCTTCAGACCTTGGCCAGGCAATTGTTACTGGTATCTCAGAGGATTGGCACCTCCCAGAGTGGAGATAAACTGGTCTCTGCTCACATGTAAATTTAGCAAGACTGTCAAAATGAGATGGCAAGACAAGAAACAGAACTGTCCTGTGGTGGGTGAATCCTTCGTCGGCCTGAGGACTGGCACTTGCAGCAGGAACCAAACCACGTGCAGGGGTGTATTTGAGACATGGAGAAATCATATCTGATGTTTGTTTCTAACCCCCAAACATCTGCATGCCTCGAGAGAAGCACTTCTGTGAGCACCAGCAGCTGAGAAACCTGGGATTCGTGTTCAGTGCTTGAGTGACTCACCTGAATTTGTGCGAGGTGTAAGCTCAGTTCCTAAACAACTGACATCAGAGAAAGAAGTTATGAACGCTTTATTTCAGAGTTTATTCCTCATTACACACTGGAGAATCTGCTCCCCAGTTTCTCCTGGTGTAGATCCTCTGTTGGCTAATGAGGCATAAAAAATGATCAAAGCTTTCCCTGCAGTGTGAGGAGTCACAGCATCTTTGTCTCCCTTGCAGAGCCCGAGTTTAAATACACCCTGAACACACGGCGCCCTTTGACTCAGTACAGATGACTCTCTCCTCTCTGCAGAAACCTGTTTTTTGAAAATCTGTGGATACAGAACAAACATTTGGTTAGAATAATAAATTACTCATTGAAATAGGCCAGTACATAGAGCAGGTTGATATGCATGTCTGATGTCTTCTGTCTTCTGTCTTCATCTTTCTGGAAGGAGTAAAACGTGCATAAAGCACTTACTGCTCTTTCTGAGTGAGAAAATTCCAATATTCCTTGATTTATCCCATCTTAAAGCAACTCAGCACAAGTTCTACATGCACACATGCACATTTTTGTTCTTCACTCTCTCCCACTTCCATAAGAATATACAATAAGATTTCTCAGGAATTTGTTATATGAATTCTACAGTCTGAGAAATAAGTTACAAATGGATTTTTATGCAATAAATCCCATGCTAGGAGTTGCCTTAATGAGCCAAATGCGTCTTTTCCAGCCCTTGTAAACAAGAATGGCTTTAGAAGGGATGAGAATGAATGATCAGAAGCAGTGGTGGGTTAATCTGTGGAATTTTTTTAAGTTCGTAAGCACTGCCTCATCCTAACAGCGTTTGTCTCTTCCTTTACTCTCTTTGCATTTTGTGGGTTTAAGATGAAAATTGATGGACTAAATCTCAGCTCTCATGAAGGTTTCAAAAGGGATGTGTACTGCAAAGTGTTCATGCTTTCCTAACTTTTGACCATTTTGTTGTTGTCGTTTGGGGGTTGTTGTTGTTGGTTCTGTTTGGGGGTTTTTTTAGAGAGAAGTAACTACTTCTGCTGGGAAGAACCCTGGAGGGGAACAATGACACTGATGTTGTCATTGTCTCTATCCCTTTCCCACTTTGGGATTGCTGTAAATGCCTGATCAGATTCTCTCTGCTGCTCTGTTTCCTGTGTGTGTTTAGAACCACGGGATAACTGATGAGGCTTCTCGCATCCGTGTGTTTCTTTATCCCTTTTTAGAAGCATTGTGGTTTGTATCTGGTGAGTCTGTGAGGGTTTGACATTGGATGACTTTATAAAACATTCAACTAATTGGATTTGCTAAAATAAATAAATCAAACACTAATTGGAATGTGCCCTGCCATTATTTTTGCTTACTGAATTAGATATTATGGCGTGAAGTTCTTTTTATCATATTTGTGCACTTATTTAAACACCCCCCTGGCGCACACTTCTGCAAATTCAATTATATATTCAAAGGAGCCATTCAATTTATGCAAGGCTGGTTTGCATTTAATCCAGGGGCAAGTCTCAGTAACTGATGATAGGTCTGCTCAAGATTAATTAGCATCACTCAGATGAGCAGTGGCATTGTTACAAGCCCACAGTGTAAAACAAGGGATGTTTTATCCTTATGTGAGCCATTATTTGCTTCAATATGACCCTTTTCAGGGAGGGAAAAGCTTTTTGTTTAGATTTCATTTTGTGAAAAGGGTTCAGCACCACCTGTGTTATCCAACGCCATCAAAGCCATCTCCAGTCCCTCTTTGGCCCCACGGAGCAACTGTATTTGTTTAACTTTTAGCCAAGCAGGAAAAAGGCTCCAAAAATCACAGTTTGTTATCCAGAAATTCTCATTCTTATTAACAATTTATGAATACCCAGAACCCCATTTTGGTGATTGTGTAAATGTTGTCCTTTTCCTCAAGCCACTCTGTGATACGTGGCTGAAAGGATAACGTGTAAACTTGGTATCTAAATTCACTCAGTGAATTCTTCTTCTCCCTTCAACTTGAGGATTATTTTTTCAGTGTTAATGAACAGCCCTGTTCTCCCTCCAAGCAGTCAGTTTTTAGCCATGGATGATTTTCTGTGGGGGAGGATCTAACCTGTTCCTGTCTTTATGTTCCATCATATTTGGGTGTAGCTCATATCTAAGTATCTGCATGGGTGGGGTGTCATGGGAGATGTTGAACATTAAGCTTATGCTGACATCAGTGAAAATAACACCTCTGCTTTTTACCATTCCTACTTCAGTGAACTCCTAAAACCTCTTTAATTTTCTGAACCTGGCTGCCTGTAAGTGAAGCTGCAATGCCACATCTGACAACCTGTGCTGAATTTAGGGGCCACCACTGATGTCCTTGCTTGGCACATATGGACACAAGTGGCTTTACCAAGGGTTGGATATAAAGAATTTTTTACTGAGGGTGGTGAGTCACAGAGAAGCTGTGGCTGCCCCGTCCCTGGGAATGTTCCAGGCCAGGTTGGACGGGGCTTGGAGCAGCCTGGGACTGTGGAAGGTGTCCCTGCCCATGGCAGGGGTGGAACTGGATGAGCTTTCAGATGCCTTCCAACCCAAACCATTCTGTGACTGTTGGAGTAACCCCAAAATGTGCGATACTCTGCTATGTTGTACTACTTTCCTTTCACTTTCTGAAGTTTCTTTCCTGTTCTATAATGCAATAGGCACTGTAACAGTGTGAAGAGAGGAGCTGTTGACTTTTTGGCTCACGGGTCGCTGTGGCTCTGGCTCCCAGCTGAGCCTTTACTTCACTTTTCATTCTGCTCTCACTGACACACCAAGCAAGGAGCTGATGGGCACTGCCCCCCTCTTGGTGCCCAGGATTCTCACAGGCTATCTGCTCATCTGAGCCCTTAAAATCGACTCCAGCTTTTTCTCCTTGTCCTCATTTCCTGCAAATTCACCTCCACATTCCAATTCTGCTGCCTCCAGTAAATTAATCCTTCTGGCTTATTGCCCTGTCACTCTGTGTTTGGAGGCTTCTCCAGTAACCTTTCCATTCTCTGAAATGTAGGTGTCTTGCTGCTACTTTTAAGGCTCTCCGTGGTTTATCCTTTCCTTTCCTATTCAGCTGTACTCCAGGGTTAGCTTTGACTTTCAGACAAGGCACTTTAAAGCTGCCTCAGGTGTTGCATCAGCAGATGCTCCCAATTAATTTCCACAAGTTCTCACTGTTTCCCTTTTTCAGCTCCTCACACTCCACCTTCCTCAGTGAGGATAAAATCACCTATTTAGCGGATTATGCCAAGCTATTGACAATTACATTCCCAGTTCAATGAGCACTGCTGCCCCACATTTTGCTGCTGTTGCATGTTTTGCTTGTGGGACATTGCAGCAGCTCCTGTGCAATTTTCTCTTGTGTGCAGGAGACCTCGTACAACAGTTGGGCTTGAGCAGAGAACGTGTTTACAATTCCTTCAAAGTCATAGCTCCCAGACATCCCCATCCCTGTGTGCTGAGCAGAGGGGGGTGGGGATGCTTTGAGTCTGAAGTTGTGCTTTTAAAGTGAGTCTATCAAAATGAGAACGTGTGTGTGGAGGCTGAGAGCAGAGGGTTTGATTTCTCCTCTCATTCCTGCTCACCAGGATAAAGGTGCCTTTCTGCTGCACTGCTCACTCCTACACAGTCCAGGATGCCTGGATCTTCCCTTAGATTTCTTTAATGAGCCTGTTCAATATTGTAATTTTGAACTTTTTCACCTAAATTAAGCAAAAAAAAAAAAAATAAATTAGGGAAGCAGTTTAAGTGTAATCTTGCTTGTTTTGACAGCTGGGAAAGCTTCACAAGTGCAATAAATTAAAAGCAAGGATTATTTAAAATATTATAAAATCATGACAAGTCAAACATGTGCAGAAACTACTGAAACAGGCAAGTTTTCAAAGGTCATAAAATCTATTAACAGATCTATTTATAATGAAAATATGTAATATATAAAATTTTTAATTTTTTAGGGCAAACTTGATATTGTTAAACTTTAGCAACAGAGTATTTTGGGGCATCAGGTACCCCAACAAACCTTTCAAGAATATACTTGACTAGAAATGTTTGGTGAAGTCCTGTAGAACCAATTAGAAAGCCAGTTGGAGTTGACATACAATCATTTAACAGAATAAGGAATTGATAAATATTAACGACATGAAATATATTTGTAATTTGTGAGGAGTTCCATAGGAACTGAGACAAAGTTTGGGCTTTGTAGGGAAATAGAAAAAAAATGGGTGAAAATTAAAGGAGCCTTTAATGCCTCCAGTGTTGGGTAATCCCTTATTGCAAAGGAAGCCCAGGTCGGTGATGTCCCAGGTGTTTGCTGTGTGAGGGCAGGCAGTGCAGCCCGAGGGGAGGAGTGAGGAGTCAGGAATGTCTCTGTCCATCCAGCTCTGGTTGCTTTCAGGGGCCTTTGGCTGGCAGAACAAGTGAGTGTTGCCCTGAGCACTGTGCAGCCCTGGAGTGTTGGATGTGCCCACTTGCCTTTGGAGGACTGGGATCTGCTGAGGAAAATGATCCTTGCTTCCCTAAGAGAAAACCAAAGCTTCATAGGGACACTCTGGGCATGACTCAGGTGCAAACTCAGGACCCCAGATCCCCAGATCCAATGGATCAGTAGTGAAACACTTTGGCAGACTCAGCTGGGTGGAGATGAATGTGCATGAGGCCATAAGGGACACTGCGGTGATTATGGAGACTCTGACTTCACGGGACCTTGGTGTCCAGAAAGAGATTTATTACGTAGTGAAAATTCCTTAAATACCATCACACAAACAGGAACTAACTCTGCACCACAGTGTGTCCCAATCACCCAACTCGGTTCCAAAGTATTGCCTTTTATGGTAACAGGTAAACAATGCCTTTTAATTGGTATTTCTCACTTCTGACAGGTCCAGTAGCTCACAGACCCACAGTGCACTCCTCTTCCACGTCACCCGTGACTTGGATGTTTTTCATGGGTCCCAGGGTTTCTTCTGGACCAAAGACAGAAGGTCACTCTGGCTCTCAAGGCCTGTTGCCCTGCTACCCACACCCTGTAACTCCACAGAGCACCAGTGTAGGAGTGTCCTAGGGAATCAACTGTCTCAGTCTCTCTGTGACCCAAGTTTCAAAGATCTGCATTGGAACACAAAATTTCATTCCACAGTTCCTGGATTTCCCTTGATTCACAAGTGTTCAGGCAGTTATTTATGAGAATTAACTTCTTCCAAGTATTTCAGGAATTGCAGTAAAGATCTTTTAGTCAACAGTCTGGAAGGTGTGAATGCCAGGCGACATCTGCTGCTTCTCATTCTCTTGTTGTTCAGAAACTACAGGGCCGTGCCCAAAAGTATTGACTTGAAAGACCTTGAGGAAGCTCTGTGTGTTCATAGACCACACAGAAATTTGTGTTGTTAAGTTTAGGAGATGGTTAAAGCCAGGTTAAATTTACTCAAGGCTTAAAAGCAAAAAGAAGTGAGGCATTGCTGTAGGAACAGTGATGCTGTGCTTGTTTGTCATTTGCATTCCTCCTTCCTTTTCCCATTTTTTTTTAATGTCTTACTTGGAGGTTCATGCAAATATTCCTGTGTGGGGGTATCCTGTACAATTGTCCTTGCAAATAGCAGGTTGAAATAAAGGGGACTGATCTAAGAAACAGGAGTGTGGAGGGAGGAAAACAAGGGCTTCCAGTGGATATAAAACATGCAAAGTACAAAGATATTTTTTGGACATCACTTTTGGTGCTGCCTGAAAAATAATGTTCAGGAAATTAGTCTTATTTATTTTTATTTGCCATGTGAGCTTGGGTACAAAATATCTAAGTAAATGACCTACCACAAAGAGATAATTAATCCAGAGATGTTTTCATTTTTCTTGGTTTTTAGGTGGTTGTTCGTTTGATGAGCACTACAGTAACTGTGGTTATAGCGTCGCCTTGGGAACCAATGGATTTACCTGGGAGCAGATCAATACCTGGGAAAAGCCAACAATGGATCCTGCTGTCCCAACTGGTGAGTGAGAAGCCTCATCAACAACGATGAGATGCAATTCTTGGAGAGAATCAGCTGTTATTCCTATATGTGTGTGTACTGGCTCTGGGGACACACAACAGGGGAGAAGGATTTTATTTAGTGATAAAAAGTTAATTTTGTGTTCAAAATAATCTGACAACAGATTCATAGATGTGAGATGGCTTTTTGCAACCTTTGCCATTGGATATCCTTGCAGAATTGTTTTACATTTCTTATTTTATTTCTCATTTAACAGAGAGGAAATGTTTTGGATATAAAACCCTAAGGTTTGGCCAGCTTTTGGAATGTTTTTGGATGAGTGAGTTATCTGGGGAACTTCGTGTTGGACAGGCCAGAAGAAGTAAAGCTTTGAAATGTGTGGAAATATTGGACATTCCAATTACCATTTAGCTCTCAACTGATTGCTTTAAATTCCAATTTTGAGAAAGAAAAGAAAGTTCTTAGAGAATTGTGGCAGCTAATGCTTGATTAGGCTGGGACTTGAGACAGGAGAATTTTCATATGCAAGAAAAACATTTCCAGCAGAGAGAGTTACCAGAGTTTCTAATTTATTAATGTGTACTGAGTATAGTGTAGACTTCCATGGGATATTTGGAATACTCTTAGAAGAGCTCACAGTGGTGATCATTTCCAAGTTTGATTTTCATTGGAAATTGCCATTATGCTTTAATTGGAAAGAATTCTCTAGCCTTAAAATGCTGTGGAGTTCTTTGTTCACATTGAAAAAGAACGTGATTTAAGAAAACACTTTGAAGTTCACTAAAAATCCTATTTTATCCATGTTGGTTGCCACCTAAAATAACAATACAAGCCTCTTTCAGGCATACAGTGGCAGAAAGATTTCACCAGCCAGTTAAGACTTTGATTTCACTCCTAAAAATAGAAGTATTTGTTCTGGTTAGTGCATTGCACTGTGAGAGCATGAGCTACACGGATAACTGGAATATAATGTTGTTCAGGACATATTCTTATGCCTGTAATTATTGGGATAAGAGACTTGTAATTGCTGGCTCCCTGGCAAGGACACAGTGTGGAGCTGATCCAGCAATAGCTCCCTGCCACAGCCACTGACAGACAGCCCAGACCCAGCCCTGGGTGCTTGTCAGTAAAAACCCAGCTCAGGAGACACCAGCCTGGCTGGGCTTCCGCCAGCACTGAAAACTGTTTAAGTTCTGTGGGTTTGGAATCATTTTATCACTGGAAATTTTTCAGAGCAGGAGCTTTCAAAGTGTGTCACACCTGGTACCACTGGGTTTGGCTGTGCCATCCCCAGAGGAGTTAATTGTGGAAGTTGCAGGTTTTTGGTCCTGTCTGTAAGAGTGTATTTCATGATTCTGGATGCTGTTGGGTTTTAAATGATGGCAGTTTTGTCTCTGGGGCTCCCCAGATTTGGTTCATTGTGGTGTTCTTATTTTGTGTCCTTGGTAAAGACCAAGCTAGACAGACATGGCAGATCTCTGAATTAACTGATCCCAGAGTGAAGGGATAGGAACTTACACAGTTTTGATGCACTGAGAATCTGGAACAAACAGGAAGGTTTATATGGCTTGCACTGGACGAGTTCAATACTTTGTCAACTTTAAATGTTAAAATAAACTCTTCCTGGCCTCCTTATGAAGGTGTATGGTCATCTGGAATACCCTGGAACCACGGAGAGATCAACAGAAATCACAGAGTTAGAAAAGCCCTCTGAGGTTATTGACTGCAACCATTATCCCATTCCCAAACCTTATTCTCACATCCACGTGTTTTATGACCAGGTGTGCCACATCACCTTGTTTCAGGAACTCTCCCAGGGTTGGCATCTCCACCACTTCCCTGGGTGCATGTTCCAGTGCTTGACAGCCCTTTCAATGAAGACATTTTTTGTAACATCCAACCTAAACAACAGTAGACTAACAACAGTCAGGAATGGCACGATTGAAAAAACTCAAAACAACAAACTGACCCAAAAAAACCCCAACCCCAAACAAACAACTCTATATACAGGAACCACCCTATGCCAACCCCAGAAACATCACAATGTAATTTCTCCAAAACCTTGCGTTTTCCCCTTTTCCTTTATATCTGGTATCACAAATAAATATCTAGAGATACTCCAGCAGCTGCAAGTTTAATAAAGTTAGACTTCAAACAAAAAAATGCAGGAAACTTTGTTGAAGTAAGAGGCAAAGGTAAAGCAGCCATCAAGTGGGAATGTGCTGATAGAGAAATACCACCTAAAACGACTTTCAGGAGCATGAGGGGAAATGAGTCAGTTCCTGATGTGACTGACTGATGTCACAGGACTATTCACGGAGAACTAAAGGCAGCAAAATCAGTAGGTGGAAGATCATTGACCACAGCAAATGGGTGCAGAAGGGCCTGGTGTAACAAACCTCTTGTTTTCAAGAGCTGTCTGAGTCATGCTACCCTTGGAGTAAATGACAGTGTTCAGTCAGACTCCCTGAAGCTGGTGGAGATTTTTGGAGCTGTTATTGAGAGTCTGTGGCTGGCTAGAAGTGTGATGTCTGTGTTGGTCACTCTTTGAGAAGCTGTTTGGTGGGAACAAAAGTTATTTACTTAAAATTCACGTCGTGGCAAAGCCAGGTGGATAAACTTGTTCCACTGCTCCAAGCAGGGACATCTTTAAAGCCGGACTCCTAGAACATGGGATGATTGACTTTCCATTCCACTGAGTTTCTCCACGGCAGCTGAGAGCAGCAGGGTGTAAATGCACTGAGCTGCAGGGTACAAGAGGTGGTAACAAAGATGTGTTCATGGAAAAAGCATCCAGAGGCACGACAGAGCACGGAGAGTGGTGGCAGGAGTGCCAGCAGGGCTCTGGGAGTGCTCCAGTAATGCAGATTTTCTTTGTTGGTACAGTATTTTAAATGCTGCCTGACTTTTATAGCTGGAAATAGGTGAAAATGCTACATTGTGGAAATGGTAAAAAAAACAAAAAGCGAGCAGGAATGAGGTTGGTTCAGCGCTACTGAGTCAGTGCTGGAAGCACGGCCAGCCCCCAGCCGCTCAGCCCTTTCCTCTGGAAAACGTTTTGGCTTTCCTAAGTACCAGCAGATCCCTTTGAATTCAGCCAAGCCACAGAACTGTGTCCCGCCGAATGCTAATGATGCTGCCTAGCACTTTTTACAGCCCTTCTCACTGCTAGATCTGAGTGCTCTTCAAAGCAGGTCAGTACCATGAATGAGAGCCCGAGTCCCCAGGGCTGTGTAATTCTCTGCTGACACTGCTGCAAAGGGCTCTGGCCAGGGATGTCTTTCTAGTCTTTATTTTTTTAATTAAAATGTCAAAAAAAAAAAAAAAAGGACAATTAAACTGCTCCATTAGCAATGTAGAAGTTTGTAGGCAATTTGTTTTACTCCGTTGCCAGCAAATAAACCGTTTCCTCTGAATTCTGTGATTAATTCCTTCGGGCTGGAAACAGTGTTAATTGGGGGATTAAGAACCAGATGTTTGTTGTTCTGAATAAATGTTTCAAAAACGTGCAACACATGAATTGTAGGTATCCAACCCCCAGACTTCAGTGGGACTCTCGTTCCACCTCCTTGCACAATAGCAGGAGTGATTATAACAAAATATTCTTTAACAGATGGGTGTTTCCTTAAGCCTGAATACCCTCAGTGATGAGTGTTCTGCAGCTTTTGGGCTGCTTGTTCCACTCTTTGAATTATAAAGGTTCTCAAAGCTTCATTTTCCTTTCTGTGGCTTCCACTCATTATATTTTTCCCCATTTTTGAATAGGGAGAATAATCAGTTGTTGCTCTCTTATAACCTCTCTTATACAGTTGTATGCAGTTAAATCTTTATTCTACAGAACTAAATGTGACCCAGTCCTTTCAACCTTTCTTAATTATCTTGTTTCCTTCCCTGTGCCTTCAGTCATTGTTTTCTGACCTTTTTGGGAGTATTTGTCTGAAGCCCTGCTACCAAGCAAGGACTCAGCACTCTTCATGGCAGTGCTGGCAAGACACAAGACCAACCCAAACCAGTCTGGGATTCAATGAAAGTAGGACTTGAGCTCTTTTGTGGGTTTTCTTTGAGGCAGATGCTTGGTTAGCACCACAAAGAAATGTTTTTAAATCAACCAGGCAAAAGTACTGCTCTTATTTTCCATGTCACCACATTGCAGCATTCTGAGGAGCTGGGACCTGGCTGCTCTCACAGCAGTTGCAAGAATGATATTAATAATGAAAGTATTTAACATTTAAAGTTCAAAGTACTTTGCTATCATTTGCTAATTAACTCCAACGGAGACTTAACCAGGGCTGACTAGACTGAAGTAATTACTTTAATTGTATTAAATATGATTCTATCTGAATGCAGAGGCATCGTGTCTTGTGCATTTGTGCAGCTGCATTCTTTGCTCTTAGATTTTAATCCCACATTTACTTTGTGACGTTTCCCTGTTCCAACTTAGCAGATAAATAATCAGCACACAGAGGCTGAAGGTCTGGCCCCATCTGCCTGACTGCTCCCTTCCTTTCATCTCTGTAGCACTTACAGCAAGTGCTGCTTTGCTTTCATAGAAATAAACAATAATTCTGCCAAAAGAAATGGAGTACATGTGTATATAAACATAGATCTGGAGCTCTGAACGCTCCATATCACTGCTGTTTCTTGCTGAATTGCTTTCCAGCTAGACAGTGCTTGTCTAGGAAATAAAAGTGTAGGTATGAAAGATATATGGATAAGGAAAATGTTTGGAATAAATGGCAGTATTCAGAACGACATCACGTGTGTGTTAGCAAGCGCAAATGGCCTCACTTTGCATCCTTGTTCCACAGAATCCAAAAATTGTCTGCAGAGAGTAACAGGACCTGTTATTGTTGAAGGGTGATTTTGTAATGAAAATTGGTGCATTTTCACCTCACATGGAATCATTTAGGTTGGAAAAGCCCTCTGAGATCATCAAGTCCCACCATTAACCCAGCACTGCCAAGGCCACCACTAAAGCATGGCCCCGAGTGTTCCATGCCACGTTTTCTGAATGTTTCCAGGGGTGGTGCCCTGGGCAGCCTGGTCCAATGTCTTTCCACGCTCTCGGTGAAGAAATTTTTCTTGATATCCAATCTAAACCTCCATGTAAATGGTGGCTGTTTTGAGATGATGTTTTCAGGCACAAAGGAGTGCTGAGTGTGGCCTTATGGAGTCTTCATCCTGTGGCCCAGTGGAGTGAGCCCAGCTGCAGAGCAGTTCAGGGTGTGCAGTGCATCACCTCCCCTGGATGTACAGCACCACCTCACCCAGAGATCAGAGCAGAATTTCTGTCTTTCCTCTTGCAGCAGAGATAAGGGATGGGGGACTCTTCCCACCTCTAAATAAGTGTTCCTTTATTCCAGGAACTGGAGGAGTCTCTGAGCTGCTCTCTGGAAGAACAGAAGGGTCATCATCATTAGTGTTGCTCTGTGAAATGCTCATTTAGCAGGCAAACATCGAGATGTATCCAGGAGTTCCAGATGGCCAAATTCCACTTGGGCTCCACTGAACTGAGTGCGGTTTTATGGGAGTCAAATTAGGCCAAATGCTTTCCTGTGTCACCTTTCTCCTTTTGAGTGGCACCATGGAGTTAGAGCAGAAATGAATGATTATCAAGCAGCTTTCCTTCTGGAAGGTGATAACCCACACTGGATGGGCAGAATCCTTGAATTCTGTTCAGGAGATGAGAGATGTGGAGTTACTGCTGACCTCTAGAAAGGCCAGAGACCCTCTGTGCATGGGTCAGACATTTGTCTCTTTTCCCTGCAGGCCAGAACGGTGCCAGCAGGAGTTAGACTCAACATTTGTAAACTTGAAAGGCGATGCAGTAAAATTAACATTTCCCCGCGTCTGAGTGTATTAATTCTTGCTTACGAGAAAATACACAAGGAAACTTGTTAAAGGAATAAATTAAAATTCATCTGTGTATATGATGAATCATGATCCAGTTTTGTCTGAGAGGGAGAAAAAAAATTGGCTCAGCTGTCTGTATATTTTTTTTCCTCCAAAAATATTTTGTGCAGGGCAAATTGCTAAGAATGAGTCAAATATGTTTTTCCCCACTCTTTCACTTCCATACAAGTAAATAGATTAGTCTGTGGTTTGTTAATGAACTCCAAGTAATTTCTCAGCTGTTAAGGTCTAAAAAGAAAGGGATCTCTGGAAAGTTTCCCCGATGTGTTTTTATTTTGCTATTTACTCTGCAGCCTCCTGTCTGTGTTTTGGGATTCTTCCTTACACTAGTAAATAACTCTTCCCCATTTCTAGAATTCCATCTCTATTTGATGCTAAGCTGAGTTTTTTGGGATTGATTGCAGGTGTTGGGCTTGTTTTAGTGGATGTGCATGCCAGTGTTGAGGTTTCCAGGGAAGTGCACTGTTTTGACCTCTTTATGAACGTGGCTTTGGGAGGAATGTAACCTTGCAAGCAACGAGAGGGATTTTTTTTCTGCACTTACAGCCTTCAATTGCTCTGTTTTACTCTCTCCACACCCGAAGCCATTCCTATAACTCATTCTGTAGTGGCTGCTCACAGCCCAGCACCAGGATTTAGCTGTCCCTTGAAGGAATGTGTTGTCACTCGTATTTTTTTTGCTGTCTCGTGTTAGGTCTGGGTTGTCAGTAACTAAATCCTACCTGTCCATGTAGAAAATCTTGCTTATTCAGCAGTGAAGACCATGAGCACTTCTGCACAGAACTGATTTCGTACAGGTAGCAATTAAAACCCATCTGTTTCAAGAGTATTTTTTACCAAATATTTGCTCCATCTCGTGTTCCTGTGTCCTAACACCAAGTAAAAGCTTTCCTTTGGGATGGAGTTTTGGATTACTAGTTTTGGATGGAATAGAAATGGGGGAGGGACTGTTTGACCTAAGTTTGTGGGGAAATTGCAGACCTGTAAATTAAATATATCCCACTTAGCTAACTAACTACTTAGCTTTTATTCCATGATGTAAAACTGATTTAATTAAGAACATTTACCTCTCTAGAACACTTCTGTTGAAGGGAAATTACATCCCAGTTTTTAATTGTGTCATTCACATTGTAAAGGTGAGATAGGATTTCTCCTCATGTGCCGTTGTCAGAGGTCAGCAGAACCATCCTTCCACTTCGAGGTGGTGTTTTGGTACTGAAATCAGGCTTAGCAAGGATGTGCAGCCTTCAGTGAGCTCACATGGGGTAAAGAAATGATGTCAAAGATCCGAATGGCTTCTAGGAAGTGTTTTAATGACCCTGAAGGGATTGCTGTCTGCTGGGAGCACACGTGTTTCCTGCACCTTGATGTGTTAAATGGCACACTTGAGCTGTTGTCAGTCTTTTTCTGACCCTTTCCCGTGACAGCTCCCACAACCAGAGCTGTTTGGGAGTGTCAGGACCTTTCCATTATCACCATTAGTGGCACCATGACACTTCTAAAGCACTGCCACAGCATCACTCAGCCTCACCCTGAGAGGAAGGACAAGGAAGCTGCTGCTCTACTCGTTTCTCCTGCATGGTTTCAGCACTGAGACATTAATTGTTCTCAGCACCTGTTGGCTCTAGCAGGAACTGATGCCTCTCAGCATCCGAGCACACAGCCTGTACTTTTTATCATGTGTTATTTTGGCACATGCTGTCCAGATGCCAGTGTGTTAAACCCGGCTTTGTTTGAGGGCTCAGGGAATTTTGTAGCCACACCAGTGGAAAAATATTTCTCATGAAAAGCTTCAAAATCTTCAGGAGCTGGGAAATAGAAGAAAGAGAGTTTTCTTCCAAATAGATGCAATTTAATTTAAATTCTGTTGAAATAAATGCGGTTGCAGGAGTAAACAAGGCGCATAGGTAAAATGAGGGATAGGGAAGGTCTTTCTGACAAAAGTTAAATACTAAAATTGATAAATGTGAAGTTAGTGGATATTAAGGAATAGAGGAAAAGCAATGAGTAAATAGGAACAGAAATTTTAGGTGGAATAGATAAATTCTAGTGCTTTTGAAGGAACTGGCAGGATTAGGGAGTGTTGCAGGTCTAGTGAGGGCTAAGAGATTTGTAACAACATTTGAAGACTGAATTTTTGAGTATACAGAATTCTGGTTTCACTTTTTTTCCTGCCCTCAAACCGTGAACCTGCTCTCCATTGGGTACTTTGCCTTTCTCCTGGAAGGTTTGTTAGCAGGCTAGAGATGGACAGGTCAACAGGAAAGAAGCTCCAAAAGAACAAATGACCTGAGAACCTGCAGGGGCAGATGCCAAAGTCCAGATAGAGCAGATTTGAAAGAGGGAACAGAATGAACAGAAAAATACTGACACAGAAGGACTTAGAAAAGGAAACGTTGGGGAAATCATAAGCAAAATTACTCCTCAGCATGATCCAGGAAAGCAACTGAGGCATTAAATAGGGATTGGAGGCAGAGGGTGGGCAGAATACAGCGAAGGCAGGAAGTATCACTGAGGTTGCTGCTCAGCCCCTTGTGAGCCTTGGTAGCTCTGAGTGAATTTTCAGCTTTTTGGAGTTGTTTACCATAGAGTCAGTGGCATTCTCCTGAAATCCCTTGAATTCAGTGGGAGCTGGGTGTAATCTCTTAGAGGGACTCGTGCTGCAGTGCATTGTCTGGCCGATGCACTTTTCCCCCCCATTGATCTCTTTTGCCCAGTGAACTCTCCTCTTTCATTCTTCTTACCTTTTTCTTTAATTTTTCACTTCTGTCACCAACCATCACGCCACTTAACGGACTCCCAGCACCTGAGTGTAAAGCTATGGAAGAGTATCCAAGATTCCAGTGTTAAGAATTATTTAACCAATGCAGTTTCTTTACCACAAGCCCTATTCAGTGTATAGTGAACTAACTGCAAGTCTTTCTGCCAGCTTCAAAATAAACAGGATGGAGACTCATAATGAGCAGATTCTCAGATGCTTTACTATTTAATTAGAAGGATACAGATTGTTTGATGGAATGATAATAACAACTTCTGATCACTGGTTCCAGTGAGAACTGTTGCTATTGAGAATTTGTGGGGGAAAGGGAGTTCATTTTTCATGCTTAGGAAATATTAGCATTTGCTATTGCCAGTATCAGATGTTTAGTGCGTGTAATTTGGCACATGAAAAATGCTGGCTTTTAAATCTCTTTTCCAAAAGTCATTTATATATGTACAAAAGCAAGTTGATAGCAACAATATTAATATATTCTCATGGGAAAAAAATAATGTAAGCATCTCCTGCAGAGGCAATCCAACCTCCTCCGTGTCATTCACCTCCTTTGGAAGGGACTGGAAACTGTTGTGCTTGTATTCCTTTGAGATGTAAAGTTGTTATATTACAAATTATCGCTTGTTTTCAGTATTGACTAGATAAATAAATGCAATTACATTTATCAATGTTGAAAATTAAGCAACAGAAAGCAATTGTGTGTGTTTGAGGATCTTTTCAAATGAAAAGCTGTATTCACTGAATTCTCATCGGCTCTTTTTCTCCCTCCCTGACATGTTTCATGATGTGAGCTCTCAATTGAATGAGCAGCTGCAGTAAAAATGGCACCAGCCAAGTCACAGGGAATTCACAGGAAATTGAGATGTTTCAGGCTGCAACACAAGCCCTTTAGGCCCTCCTTTACCTTGAGAAGTGCTTGGCTTTTCATTGGTAAAATGTCCATAAACACAGAAAGGTGTCGAGCCCTTTGGGTAAACCTCGTAGGGGTAGAACAAAGACACTGCTGAGAGAGTTTATCATTTCCATGGTGGAAACAGCTTTTCCTTCTGATCTTCTGCTTTGGATTTACTTACAGTGCATGCATGAGGGGTAACGTGAAGGAAATGTCAGTGGTGGTCAGAAGGATGCAGTGAGGGGAGCAGAATAGGAAACCCTCATCACAGCTCAGGTGTCTGAGAACCTCCTTGATTCATCTCCTTCTTCTAAAGCGAGATCATCCTTAACACTGAAGACCTGAACACATCCCTCAGACCTTTGGAAATACCATCTATTGCCTTGCATGGATGCTGGCAGAGTCAGGATGTTTTATCCCAGCTTCCCACACAGCAGCAGATGTGGCAGCACCAGGAAAGAACCAACTTGGAGGCAGCAAGCGGCCTGCAGTCCTCAGAGCCACGAAACAGCAGAGCTGTTTCTGATTTGTCTTAAATGCTTTAGAACAAATGCTTTAGGTCCTGAAGGTTTATGCAGCCACTCCCATTTTTAAATTTACTTCTGTGCCACTCTACTTTAACACCCAAGTTAGTAAAGCTTCAGCAGCATGATGAACACTGTACTGGGATAGCTGTTCCTGATGCTTCCTCACGAGTCAGTCTGCCCCATAAACTCACCATTCGTGGAAACGTAAACCCTCCAAAAGCTTCCTTTGCCCCCATCCCTCTTGTTTTCCATGCATATGAGACTTCTTTTGTATTTCTTTTTTCCTGCAATAGCATCTTCATCTTATAATCTCCTCTAGTTATGGTAATGAAGATCAAGCTGTGAAGAAATTTAGCAATAAACCCCAAATCACCTTCTCCATCACCTCCAGCCTAATAGGAGATAATCAAAGTGTTAAAAAACAAACAAACTATAAGCTAAATTAACTTCTTGCTGAATTTGTTGCAGTCTAGGGTGACTGAGTGAAGATGTACCATGGATATTGCTGTGCTTTCTCATGGCCAGTTTTACTACTCCATCTGTCCACAGCAGAAGAATCTCTTTCCCCGTTTTGGTTTTATAGGTTTGAGTTGTTTAGCCGCGTAGTTATGGGAATATTCAAAGGAGGAATCATAACCAGAAAAAAGTGGTTTAGCTTAGTTCTCATTAGCTGTTCATCTAGAACAGATTGCACAGGATGGGCTTCTGGAGTGTGTCTGATTGCTGCAGCACGGTAACGTAATGGGGACACATTTTTATCAGCCTAAGTGTGCCTGTGCCAACTGACCTCACAGCTTGGTGTGCAGTGAACGAGCTCTAGAAACTACAGCTTCCATCTAGGATCTCATTTCTATGCCCCCCTTTGAAGTTAATTTGCTATTGTGTATTTTTTGGTTTGTATGTGGATTCTGGCACCGCTGATCTGAACTAAACCTCCGCCATCCATCCGTAAACATTTGCTGTTCTTCAGTCCAGCTTTCTAGTCCAAAAAATCCTGGTCCCTACATTTTTCCTTCTGTTTCCTTGTGCTCCAAGCCTTTCTTCTCACGTAACATTCATGTTCCTAATCCTGCTTTGTCTAGGAACTAGATTTTACTCTTTTACTCAGAAGTGTTTTTATATAGCAACAAACCAAGAAGCTTTCAAGCCTCACTGCTGCAGCCCTTATTTCACCATCAAGGCCAAGTTGGAGGGGGTTTGGAGCAACCTGGTCTGGTGGAAAGTGTCCCTACCCATGGCAGGGGGTGGAATGAGATGGGCTTTAAGGTCCCTTCCAACCCAGCCCATCCTATGATTCTGTGACTTCTGTGTGTCTTGATTCTCAAGACTTTGTGTCCATCACCTTTCCTCCTTTGTTCCCTTCTTTGACTTCATCCCTCAGGGTCTGTCACTCGTAGTCTCAAGCCCAAGGAGGGACAAATCTGTAAAACCCTCTCCTTTGGCTCGCCGGGAGAAGAGCACAAACACCCTCCTGCAGCTGAGCTGAATGGGTACAGAAAGCATTTCTCAGCCTTGCAGCCTTTAAGTGAGAAACAGGATTTCAAAAGCTAATTTGCTTGTTTTCGTAGCACGATCTTAATTCTACAAGGGAGAGAAGATGATCTAATCTAATTTAATTTTGCTCTTTGAGGAGAAGGGAGATCGCTTGGCCAGCTGCTGCTCTGAGCAAACACGGAGCGTGCAGGCTACAAGATAAGCTTTGAACTTTATCAAGTCTCTCGGCAGTATATGCTAATGTGTGCTGTTGGGAGAGTTCTGAAACTTTTGCCTCTGATTGTATTAATTAGTTTGCTGCTCCAAATGAGCTGTATCTCAGTGTAAAATAAGGAGCTGTTACACATCAGGCTCTCTCTGTCCCTGATGCTTTAGTGTTTGGGCAGACTGGACTGTGATTTCAAAATCAGGCCAAGCCCACGTCCTCACAGTACTGCTGCTGTTTTGATTTCTTTTTGAAACTTTAGGCATAATCTATTCAAGCTGTTCATTTGTTACAAGAGGAGAAAACGTGTTCTCCAATCCTGTGTTTGAAGAGGAAGACTTTTTCTCCCCAAATATTTTAACTTTTAAAACCCAAGGTAAGGAAGCATCCCGGAGCTTCAGTGGTCATAGTGCCTAGACAATGACAAACTCCTTCGAAAAACACGTCCACTGTGATTTAGGGCCACAGGGTTCTTAAAGTTATCTGTCTCTGAGGTGGATTTGTTGCTTAAATCCTGTAATTTGTCAATGAGGTAAATTTACCAACATGTTGAGATGTGTTTTCATGTCTATCACTTCTACAACAGCCTGAAACCTTCCAGCCCCAGAGCCCTCAAAACTTCCACTGACTGGAGATTGCTTCCACCCCTGCTATGCATTCCCAGAGTGACATCTGGTTCCCATGAGATCTGTAGGGTTGTGTTACAAGGTTGGCAGAGTGTTGGCAGGCGTGTGTTTTAGACAGGTACAATAATTGAAAAGTTCTACATCCTTTGGAAAAAAATGGAGTTTTCTTGTGATTATCATCTTAGCTCTTCTTGCTGATGAGCTCATCAAGGTAATTAACAGTGTGCCCTGGCTCTGGATATCAGTATATCCATATATCAATGCTCTTCCATGCAGTATTGTCCCAGGCTGTTTGACAGAGCCATCCCTGTCCTCAAGCAAATAAAACTAACCAGGGGTTAAATTCCAGGAATTCTGGGATGTGCAGCAGATGTCCATGGCTGTTCCAAGACAAGTCAGGATTCTGGTGCTTGGGAGACTTTGCTGCAGCCTGGATAACCTGGGGTGAGGACCAACAGCCCGGGAGGTGACACAGAGTGGGGTCTCAGAGCACAGAGCCCCAAAGCTGCTTACCCAGGCTGGGAGGCTGTGGGTGTCTGAGGTTGGTACCTCCAGTCTGTCCCACTCCCTGCACTCCAGAGGTTCTCTTGTCTGCATGTTCAATTTGGCAGATTTGCAGTCTGTTAGGACAAAAAGCACAACTTCCCCTTCATTATATCATCTTAAAGGTGATATAATTGCCTCACACATGTGGTTTAAATCAAATAACTGAATTCTTCATCATTTTTTGTGGGCAAACACAGGTCCAGCCTAAAGCTTCACAGCCAGGCTGGCCTGTTGCTAAACTTGATACACCAGATGTCTGCAGGGTCTCAGCTGTGCTTAGACCCCCTCAGCCACCTCTCTAAGCAAAGAGAGCGAAACATTTGGCTAAAACCTCAGTATTGGCTCAAAGATAAGTGTGAACTGTTCAGAAATGCTCCTTTGGATCCAGGCACTGCTCTGTGAGAGCCTTTTCAACAAGAGGTAATACACTGAGAATTATTTTGCCTTTCTTATTCCATCAGCTATCTCTTTAGATTCCTTTTTCCATTTGTCTGAGACTTCAGAAATTGATGAATCACCAACATCCTTCCCGTGAAATAGAGAGTTCATACCTTCCATATTAAAGATAAAACTTTGTCCTGACTCCTTCATAAAGACTTCACTCAGTCTTCATATTTTTGTGGAAAAAGAGAAGATACTGACATTTCTCTCTGGAATTAACTCTTTGCTCAGATTGCAGTCAGCCCAATGATTTTCCCTTACTACTTTTAATTAAAGGAATGTCACCATCAATAGGGTTTTTTTTAGGCAGCCTAAACCTCTCTGCTTGCCTTTATATTTCTTTATTTTAGCTCATGTGATAGCAGACTTGATACTCCCACCTGCTTTTCCTGACTACTTTTCCATTATTCCAAGAGCAAAGGCAATAAGCATTATCTCACCTGATGATAGTTACATTTAAAGCTTTCTTAAACTGAGGTCGGATAAAAACATCTGAGCAGCAGGAACAGGGGTGGTGAATGTACATACAACGGCCTGGACAGAATTCAGTGGGTTATGGCAATTTTTCTACAAACAAATACTGTTCTGTGTATTTGACGTGTGTGTTCACATACATCTACTTCAACTTAGAGAAAGTGATAAAACCTGTCACACTTTAGGTTGGACAGGGCTTGGAGCAACCTGGGATAGTGGAAGGTGTCCCTGCCCATGGCAGGGAGTGGAACAAGAAGACCTTTAAGGTCCCTTCCAACCCCAACCATCCTATGACTCTATAAATGTTAAAGTCCATTCCAGATTTTGTTTAACAGGGGGTTGGGGTAGGAACTGAAACATTTTCATTCAGTTTGTATGTATTTATTCCTGGAAGCTGGTTGAGTGTGCTGGTGTCTCCTTGTTAGAGTAGGGGGATGGAGCTCCTCCCCTGTGCCCCTCCTCTGCCAGCTGCTTGGAGCAGGACTCAGGACCTTTTCCACCTCTGTCCCAGTGTGTTCCTGCAGTGGGATGGGCCTGGCAAACGTGTGCTCAATTTGCTATTAAATGTTTGGGTTTTCTCTGTCATTACCTTGTCCTCCAGTGTGTGATCCAAGCACCAACCTGCATTTCCCCCTTGCTTGTTTCCATCACTGTAACTACCAGTGCTTTCACAAACCAATTCCGCTTTCACAAACTGATTATGCTTTTACAAATACATGCATAATCATTTATTGTCTCTAATTGAGAACTTGCTGCAGAGACTCCATTATCCAGGCCAGAGTAACGATTTCTGTTGGGTTTGCTGTGCTTAGCTGGCGTTGTCGAGGCAGCCCAGCAGCGCTGTGCTGCCCTCTGCTACACCAGCATCGAGCTGAAATCAGGAAATCCCTGCACACAAATCGTAACTTCTGCAATCCTTTCGTGTCGACAGAGCTACAGCTGTGCTAAGAGAGGGCAAGTGTTCTGGTGCATAGGTGAAAGCTGGAGGTTTGGGTAACATCTTTACTAATTAGTTCAGGCATGTGAGATGATTCTGGAAATTTTTGATTAGTTAAAAGTAAGTGGAGAATGGTGCAGAAGGGAAGGAAATTATTTCAGCTTCAGTTAGCACACAGTAAACTACCTTTTGCAGCCTTTTCACTGCAGACTTCCTTGAGAATATTAACAGTTCAAAGTCCTTAGCTCTAAAAATCTCATAATGAACATTAGAATTATTTTTATTTCAGGGTACCAGTCTAACACAGGAGCAGTTCAATCAACCTTACAGTAGTGCAATCTTATTGAATTTCTGCCAGGAATGTAAATGAGAAGCCATTCTGCTTTAAAAGCTTCAGCTAATATAATTAATTGCATTCATTTTCAAGGTGATGTCTTGCTTGTTTGGGCGAGTGAGCAGTAGGGGATAAAAAAATGGAAATTTCATCAGTGATTACAAAAGAGATGGTGATTTACTAATTGCCTTTCACCTTTTCCTGACAGTTTGTATCTCTTACCAGTCTGCCTCCAGTCACTGGGAACAGTTGTGTGGTGAGAGATTAGGACACATACCCTGTGAGGAATTCTTTGGTGGTGAATTTGTTTTACCTTCATGGGGAACTGGATTTATCTCTGGTGTTTTGTAGCAAGTGCAGGCATTTGCCCTGTGGCCCCCGTGCTTTAGGTTAAAATGTGCTCCAGCAGAGAGAATTGTAATTGGGAACAATCCTCCTTTGCAGGGTGCTGTGGACCTTGTTGGTAGCTGTGCCTCATGGTTTCAGCTCCAGGAAACATCAAATTAACAGCGATTTACATCAGGTCACAAAGGTGCCAGGGGATGCTGCAGATTCTGCCCATTTCCTCATATTGCTGCCTCGTCAAGACCCAGTCCCCCACAAATCAAATGACCTTAATCAGCCTCCTCAGTCTGCTGTGGGTGCTGGGTACCTGGCAGGGCAGCAGCTCACCTGTGGGATGGCTCCTGGTCCCTTTATTTCTCTGCTGCTGAGGAATTTCGGCATGCACTGACCTGTGCTGGGGCAACAGCTGCTCACAGGTGTGGAGAAGCAGATGTTGTTCTTGACATCTGTGATTATAGAGTGATGTGCATTTAAGGAAACGTTGCCCTTAAATGACTGTAAATGCAGCTGGATCTTCCCCACCCCAGTTCAAAGCTGGGAAACTGGCTTAGGTTTTACCAGAAAAAAATTAAAAAGGAAAAGCTTCAGAGTCAGAGAGCCCTGAGAACAGACAGGATAGCACATTCAGGAAACTTTTGTAAGCTATTTAAGCTTTGATACAAAATATATTTATACTTCTGACAGTTACACTTCTTACTCTTCCATTTAAATGTCAGATATTTCATATCTGCAGGAAGCTGCCAGTGATATGGCTCAGGAGGATCAGCCAACCTCCTACACAGGCAAGAGCACGAGAGTTTCACTGGAATCCCAGTTCCCAATTGTGTTAGGGAAGGTTTGAACCATCACACACAGGCTTGGCCAGTGCAGGGGGTCCAGAGGCTCTGTGTTTCCCAGTTCTAGGCATCAGGATGAGAGGGGGAACTCCCAGCAATTTCTCTATTTCTGGGGAAAGGAAACCAGAGCAAAGGGAAGCCATGGGATGCTCCAGCAAATCCTCTGTTGCCGAGGCAGAACTGGGGAAACCTTGAGGAAAGGTCCAGAGCTGTCAGGTGTGCTCAGATACATTTGTCTCTTAACAGGAATAGACCTACTGTGACCAACAATGGTTTTAAGTGTCTTCCTCTGCTCTTAATTTGCAGTAGCAATTAGGAAAGATTAAAAAAAAAAAATCAGAATTTAGAAAGATTTTTCCAATCTCTTTTGCTATTATTTATTTGTTTTTCTAAAAGCAAGGTTAGAGCTTGTTCCAGCCCAAAGGCTGGGACAATACAAGGTTTGGGAGTTCCAGAAAAATGGGATTGGATGTGTTAGGTGACTGCAGCTGTGCCATGTGCTGGATGAGGCAGTGGTTCCTGCAGTCTCCCTTCTCTGCACTCTGCTCCCTCCTCGCTGGCAGCATGCAGATCACTCATTAAATCAATCTGTGTAATGAGATCTGTTTGACTCCGTTTAATTTTGTGGAAAAGCACATTGAATGTGGATGGAATCAGGGAAGTGCCTCTGCAGACAAATGTCTGGGGTGTGTTGGGGTTCCTGCGGGTGTTTCTAAGTTCCGCTTGCCCATGGAAAAGGGGTCAGCTTAGACCCCAGAGAACTGGCAGATCCCAGTCCATGAGCCTGTGGAGTCAGTGAGGCACAGCCCCCGCTGATGCCAGCAGCATCCCAGTTCCAGGGGTTTAGCAAACCACAACTGGAGCCTCTAAAACTATCAGTAGATAAACAGAAAGTATCGGGAGCTGAATGAACACGGAAGGGTTGGACAGCGTAGTGAAGAAGATCACAAACAACGTTTGCTGCTTCACTGAGGCTTAAATCATTTCCCTGTAGCCAGTCCTGTTTGGAAATGAATAAGTAAATGCTTTGTGCTGCAAGAATGGTTGCTTCTCTAGGAAAAACAAGTTGACAGTTGGTTTTGGGTTTTTGTTCGTAAAATACTTCTTTTTCTGGGCAAAATCACTGCAAAAGAGCAGACAAACCTAGAAGTAACAAAAGTGACGAGGTGTTAAAGTCTGCCTCTCGTGCTGTTGTAAATTTAATATGATTCTGTGACCTTTCCTTTTGGCTCTGCAGTTATCCTGCAGTGCTTTGCAAGCTGGTTCTGGTGTAAATTTGCTTCGTTTTCTCCTGGCTCATCTGTTGTTCTTCTTGAGGGTAAAGTGGGGCAGGAAGGAGTGAAATGGAGTTCTCCTGCTGCTTGTGGAGGATCCCTGTCCCTGCAGTTACAGCTTGTGCACTGCCCAGGTAGCCTTAAATGGTGGCAGAAATCTTAAAATGCTTAAGGCACCCATTAAACTCTGAATTCAGCATTTACTCCTTTCCACCCCAGCCAGTTGTTGCTGGCATTCAAAGCCCCTGGGCCCAGTTGAGGTAACTGTGGTGGCCATCACCCCGTTGTTCTCCTTTCCTGCCTAAATGAGATGTCTCCCTTGAAAATAACACAAGTCTGGGATGCAGGTGGCACAGCAATTGTCCTGAGTCACTCATTCGCAATATCCCCAGGTTTTGCAGTTGGATTTTTTGTTTTTTAAAGCAGTTGTGGTTGCTGTTTGATATGTAAAGACTTGTTTGCTTTTAGCTGGTTAGAAGCATGTTTTTAAAGTCATGGACTATTCTCACATATGGGGAAGGCAGTGGATGCTGCTGGGACAGCCCAGGGACACAGAGGTAGAGGAGGAACCCGGCTGGTTCTCATCTCTGGAACGGTCCTGTACAAAACAGGAGACTCTGACCTGTTCCCACTCAGACAATCAACTCTATTTCCATTTAAATGCTGCATTTGCCAGTATCAATTTTCTCTGCTTTTGGAGCTTTTTAAAATAATTGCCTTTAAAGCTAAAACTTATAACACAAACCAGGGCAGGAGACTCTCCACAAGCTGATTTAATTCAAGTTATGTAGCCTGAAGATGGTTTGTGGAGCCTCTTGGCTCTGAAAATGCCCTTGAGAAAGCTTTGGTGTCTTCCCCTCCTGCAGGCAGGAGACACAGTTCTCAAAGTAGATGTGAAGATGCAGAACAGCTTCATTTTCATTTTATAGGGTTTTAAAACAAAATCAGTTTTAAATTTCAGAAATCAGCATTCACATTTTAAAAATCCACCTTACTCTTCTAAGTGATAAAAAGTCAGGTGATATGGTATAATTTCTCTGCAGCAAAGAAAATAATCTCCTCTGGAACAGGAAAATGTAGAACTTTGCTGTCTCCACGGAATCATTCTGCCTTCTGTAGCTGCTCTTTGATCAGTGTGGAGTGTGGACTGCAAAGTGAAAACGAAGTGGACAGGATTGTTTCACTTCAATACTTTCAGAGTGATTTTTTCCAGTCTGTAAAACACACGGATACTTCTGCATACCTTCTGATTTGTAAACTCAGTTTATGGTTTGTGTCCTGGCACAACTCTTGAGAATCCAGTTGGGTTGTGTAGTCAGTGGAAATAAAAAGTGGATTATTTCTTGTGTAGAAGTGATAAAAGACTAATGAGTGTACTCTGAAGTAGGAGAAGGAATTGCATTATCCTCTGGAATTAAGGTTGATGTTTGTATACATTAAATAAATTAAGTAGAAATATTTATGGAGGAGGAATCTGTCAAAGATCCAAAATTTGTATTTGGGCTGGGCTTAAGTACATATTTGATCCTTTCACTAGGTAATAAATTGTCAAAATAAAAACTAGAAATGGCTTGTGGAATTTTTTACAGGGATATGAGTGGGAAGTCTGTAGCAAGATATTGAAAATACAAACTTTAGGTTTTGTATAAAGGTTATTTATAATCAAAGGAATAAAAAAAAATATAATTTGCTCTAGCCCAGGGGTTAAGACAACCTTTGGTTTGGGAGTTGTAGGAAAACATAAGGCAATGAAGTTGTAAAAGCTGAAAAGAAGGGGAATGTAAGTAATCATACAGTTAAAAGAAAAGAAAAAAAGCAGCAATAGGAAAAAGGATTATACAGGATAGAGCTGATGCCTTTAATGCATAGCTCAGCAGCATTAAAAGCACAATAAAAAGCAAACAAATTCTGGACTGAATGAGCAGAGTGAGGGAAAATTGCAGCTGTGTCGTCAGGGCTGCTGGGGAAAGTGGAGCTCCCGTCATGGAAGGGCTCTTACAAAAGAGATGAGGGCACAGCAGGGGCCAGACTGCAGTGATCTGGGGTTCTGAGGATGTGAGGGTGTTAAGGGATGTTTGAAAAACAGGAGTTTAAAAGGCTTTGTAAAACAGAAGTGGGAAAAGGATTAATGGGGGTTCATTGATTGATAAAGACGTTCTGCTGGGAATAAAATGGGCAGATGCTCCAGGAGTGTCTGAGCTGGTGGGACCAGTAAGGCCAAGGCTTTGTGAGCTGGGTGTGAGAAAGGGCTGTGCATTGATCATAATTCCTTGGCACAAAGAGAAATACACCAAACAGAGGTGTTCAGGGGGAAGAGCAGGGTAAGTGCTCTGAGTGCTTCTAAAACGCTCGCTAAGCTGTAACTCAGTGTGAGGAGAAAAAGGGAAGCAGCTCTCCTCCAGAAACTTTCTTTGCAAGAGAGTTTTATAAATCTAAACTTTGTATTTTGTTGGAATCGTGGTGGAGAGCAGAGATTAGGTTCATGTGGCTACTGGGATCAGTGCTGAAAATCCAGGCTGAAGAGTGAAAGAAGAGGGGAGAAAGGCTCTGAAAGTTGGGCATTGCTGTGATGTTGCTGTTAAAATGGGCCTTCTCCCAAAGTGTGTGGCAGTTCTAGAGGTGTAACGTTCTTCTATGAATTTATTTCAGTATATATGGCATCATCTGTGGTACTGCTGTGGCTTTCTATTCTCCTTTATCTCGTGGATTGACTGCTTTAATTATACATTAATCATCCATTTAGACTGCAGCCATAGTCAAAACAATGTGTTTGTACATTCTGTGTTTTCTAAACATGACATTTGGCCAGGCTCTGTTTTTCCAGTGGACGAGTATTTCATGGATTTTCTGTGCTAGTTTTGAGAGGCATTCTGTTTATTAGCTTGTCTAGATGCTTATTGTTTATATGTCAGAATTTTCAACACTTCACTTGTGCTGATGATGTTTTTCTGGCTGTGAAGAAGTTGCTTTGTCCTCAAGGAATGATTGTTGTTTGTCTTGGTGGATAAGAGTTAACACAAGTATCTTCATAAACAGTAAATAGAACAAAGCCATAAATATTGATTCTTTTATTAAGGAAATGTTTGGTTTTTTTCCTCTGTTTCCAAACCTATTCTTGCAGGCAAAAAAGAAACATTTAAGGATTATTTTTGTTCATGAAACTGTAAGTTTTCCCAGAATGTGGGCTTCAGGTTCCTGGGTTGATTTTGACATCTGTGCACAAGAATGCAATAACTGCAGAGTAAAATTGGCTGGTATTTTGAGAGCAGAGAAAAACCAGCCCTATCTGTGTCCCTGTTCTTTGGACACTAGTAGTGGGAATCCTTTTCCATCCCTTTGTCCTGCCTCATCCGTGTATGACTGGGTATTTCTGTAATTCCCGTGGAATGTCTCCAGTGGCAAGCATTCCAGCATTTCTCATAGAAAGTTGACTTCCCTTTGAGAAAACCTTGTGCACTATCCAACACTCACGTTGATTGGATTAATTGTATCCCTTTGGAAGACTGTTCTACTGTAGGAAAAGAAAATAAATTTCCCGTATCAGGATGATATTTACAAGTGTGGGGGATGGCTGCTGTCACCTGGAGCTGTGGTGTTCAAAGAGAGTGGAAGAGCCTCAGCTTGGAGAAGTCTCTTTGTCTTTCAGTGTGGTCTCACCTGGCCTCCAAAAGTGTGTTGTGAGGAGTGGCTGCAGCCCGGACCTTGGAGACCTTGTTAGCATGGGCTGTTTCCTCTTCCAGTGAGGAATCCCCTTAGGAAAGGTGAAGGTGGTCATCCACAAACTCTTGGTCATCGGTAAAGAACTGGTCTTGGTGGGTTTTGGTGAAATCCAGGATAACGTGTGAGCCTTCAGGATAATTTTTAAGGAGGAGATGGGTTGTTCACTGTCTCAGGACAATCCTGTTGTAAACTTTGCCCTGTCTCTTTGCTGTTTGAGGTTTACCCCATAGGATGAGATCTTAAATCCCACTGGCAAGGAAGGAATTACATTTGAGAAACGTCAAAGCTCTGTGCTCATTTTGTGATCTTTGCAAATAACAGAACCAACATTGTCTCCTCATGCTGCTCTAAAGCTAAATGGGCCTTTGTGGGCTTTTCTGTTTGGTTTTGGGGGTGTTTGGTTTGGCACTTCTCTTTCCCATTCTCACACGGTGGTTTCAGTACATCTCCTCTCAGCTTTCTTGAAGCTTGGCGAGTTTGCAACAGTTGAAAATTTAATTTTTTTCTTGAAAGTCTCTCTATCAATTGCAATTGTTTTCCCAGGGGGAAAAAAAATATTATCTTTTCCCGTTCTGCAACCTATCTTTCTCATTCACGGTGCTTTTCAAAGGTCATAATATCTTAGAACATTCTAAATGTCGAAGTGGATTTGAACAACTTCTACTTTAACATATGGTGTGGGTCAGCTGTGAATTCCACTACAAACACTGAGAGCAGAAAGCAAACTGCAGGAGGGAGGCAAGGCAGAAAACAAATTAGGTGGAAAAAAATAAAAAAATGTGGAATTAGTGGAAAAATGAGATAAATCAATACACCCATTTTAAATGTTTGGATGAAATAATATGCTTGAAATTCCAGGAGAAATTACTGGCTTGTCTTGTCTATGCCTACATTTATTTAGTGTTTTCTGCCTGCTTCTAATGTTCTTCTAAAAATAATTATTCTCTGTCCACATTTGACCTAATTTTAGGTATTGACAGAAATGGGGGCTTGCAAATTAAAAGTAATTGTCTTTATTAATTAACATCCAGAGACGAGCCAGGTTGAATTAGTTTGTGGTCAGACAAGGTCCGTAGACAACTAGAGAATGAAGGAGCATTTCCTTTCATGTCCCCAGAAAACCCAGTGAAACACAAATTATTTATCAAGACAGCCCAGGTCAGAGGGTGACCTGCTACTTAATGGTGTTTTGTGGATTTTTTTTCTTTTTCTTGCAGTTATTTCCAGTTGATGAAGTGCTCTATTATGCATCAGTGTGCAGTGAGTGTATATACAGATATTGTGTGTATATATAGTCTTGTACACTCATGAATAAAATATACATGTGTGCATATAGATAGGCATTTTGTGCTGAGGAAGGATGGAACAGGCAGGGTTATATTAATGAGTTTCCATGCAGGTTGTTCTGAATTCCATTTTTCCTGTTGGCTCTTTCTGTGGCAATGTGTGATCCCAGCCTCCCCCAACTGACCAGGTGTAACTGAATGTCCAGAATCTCCAGTGGCTCTCTGAAGGGTGTGGTTGTACATTCCCAGTCTGCCCCAGTCATGGCACATGGCTGGGTGCCTTTCCTGAATTGCAAGGAGGTTGGTTTAAACACAAAGTTCCATATCTCAAAATATGAAAAAAGCAGCTGAAGTGGCCTGGAATAGCATTGAGATAACTTGTGGAGGTAACTTGTAGGAGGTTCATTCTTTTCCACTTCTAACTTAACTCTTTCTTAGAACCACAGAATGGTTTGGGTTGGAAGGGACCTTAAAGATCATCTCCTTCCACCCCCTGCCATGGGCAGGGACACCTTCCACTGTCCCAGGTGGCTCCAAACTCTGTCCAATCTGGCCTTGGACACTTCCAGGGATCCAGGGGCAGCCACAGCTTCTCTGGACACCCTGTGCCAGGGCCTCTCCACCTCACAGAAAATTTCTTTTCCTGCTATCCCATCTAACCCTGCCTCCTGTCAGTTTGGAGCCATTCCCCCTTGGCCTGTCCCTCCAGGCTCTTGTAAACAATCTCTCTCCACCTTCCTTGCTGGTTCCTTCAGGCCACAATTGAGTCACCCTGAAGCCTTTTCTTGTCCAGGCTGAACAATCCCAGCTCTCCCAGCCTTTCCTCCCAGCAGAGCTGCTCCATCCCTTTGACCATCCTGGTGCCTCCTCTGGGCTCTCTCCAGCAGCTCCAGGTGCTCCCTGTGCTGGGCCCCAGGGCTGGGGCAGCTCTGCAGGTGGGGTCTCACCTGAGGGGGCAGAGGGGCAGAATCCCCCCTCCCCTGCTGTGGGATCAGCGCAGGACATGGTTCCTTCCTTCCAAAATTTCTTCTTGCAGCACATTGTGCATACAGATGTGAGAGATAAAACTTATTTTATTGTGCCACCTGGCCTCTGTCACCTTTGTGTTCGGTGGAAAACCACTGTCCCACCGAGGGCTTTTTCATCTCATTGTGTGTTTCTGGTGCAGTGAGTCACGGAGAAGAGGGAATGGTAGGGAATTGTTCTCCGGGATTCTCACATTCCAGTGAGAATGGTTTCATTTAACTTGTGACTTTTCCTTCCACTCTGGTCTGAGCAATGTTCACTTGTTTGGTTTTGCACTAAAGGCAGAAATACTGTGGGCAGTTTGTCTCAATCACCTCAGTCTGTGACTTCAGCCCGTTGGAGCAGACCCTCAGAGGTTGAATTCCTCTGACAGCAGCAGGAGTTGGGACTCTTCAGAGTTTATCCCATGCATGTACAATACATTTTACTTCACTTAATCTGGACTTTCCTACATTCAACTGAACTATGCTGCTCTTGAAGGTGTTTGCCACTGGTGGTCTCACTTTATTGGTTATCCAAAACAGAGCAGTTACAAAGCAAATTAAAATTGAGTGAAAAACTGCTGAAAAGTGAAGTGCAATAGGAGGCAGATATCACTATATATTTTACAGAAATAGGACTTGGCAGAGGTATTTGTTTGTGACTTTAAAGCTGAAATTGAATTTTCTAAACCATGTCAAAAACTAAAAAGTGACACAGTGTAAGGACTTAAAGATGTAGATAAGCACAGAGCTTCTGTGTGGAAGCACAGGGAGGATCCGTGGTAATTGCAGGAATAAATCCCCTCAGGTGAGTGACAGATGTAACTCTAAAACCTCCCTCACGAGTGACAGATGTAACTCTAATAGCCTTGTCTTTTTCCTGTCCTCAGCTGTGTTCTCTGTCAAGGCACAGGCTGCACCACAGTCCTGGAGATTTGAACAGCTATTTAGAAGTGTGTTAGAATTAAAAAAAACCCCCCAAACTAACTTGAGTTGCCCATGTTTTGAAACAGCATCTGCAATACAGGCTGGCACTCGTTTCCAAATAGTTATTACAGAAACTTTGGTGCGTGTTTCCATGCCTGGGTGCTCTTTTGTGAGCTGACAGCACAAATGTTTTCCGTGTCTGTGTGAGGTGGTGCTGGTGGAGGCACTCGCAGTGCAGACCTGCTGCTGTCCCAAATCCCCGTGCCGGTGGGGCACAGCTGATTGTCCCCACGCAGGCACACAGGGTGAGGGTTTGTGAGCACCCTGGTGTGGGGTGCCAGCCTGAGCCATGAGCTGTTCTGTGTTATCGCAGTGGTATCGGGCACCTGCCTGTTCATGTTCCAGTAAGTGCAATGCCACGTCTTCTAAGGGGGAAAAAACGACACAGAATAGGAATCAGGACACTTGTGCACCTTTGGGTGATGCCACGGGCTGTATTGGTGCCAAAGGGTCAGAATAGAATGAAAAGCTAAAGTTGCTCCTGACAGGAGCACAGGGCTCTAGAGTACAACTGAGGCCCCAGCTAAAACATTCCTCAAAGTAAGCTTGGAATTGGGCACTTAATTAAAGATTTGTTACCAATGGCATTGAAAGCCACAGTCCCACCCCTGCCATGGGCAGGGACACCTTCCACTGTTGCTCGAGGCCCTGTCCAACCTGGCCTTGGACACTTCCAGGGATAGGGAAGCCGACCCTGTGCCAGATTTTTCTTCTTTTTTTAATTGTGTTTCAGACTCCAAACGCATTAAAACACAAATACTTCTACGGTGATTGATACTGCATCTTCCAAATGCACAATATTAAATAGCGAAATAAAATGTTAATTTTATTAGAAATTGTTTTTAAATTAGGCTTTGCCTTTCCCATACTGTGTTAGGAATGTGTTGGTTACAGTGTTTCTTCCCTGTGCATCCATCAGTGGTTACAGGTTTTTTTTTCAGGTTAGTTCTGTCACTAAGACCAGATTGGTGTTTCTGTCACTGAAGGAAAATGTTGGTTCAGCAGTTGGAAAAACAGGGTTTTTTTCCTGTAAATACTTCTCCAGCCCCCAAAGCTGCTCAGTCCATTCAAAATCAGCATGCGTGCTCCCTCTGGCACCCTCTGACCCTGCTGAGGCTGATGGTTCTCATGCCTTCCTAAGGATGTTCATCTTATTCTCTTGATCAAGGACAAATAAATATCAAATTGGACAGAGCAAGAGAGAGATTGGCAAATCAATCACAGTGTGAGTAGGTTTGGGGTTTTAGGAGATGGGAAGCTTAGAAATTTGGGCAAGCGGCTGTTACTGACAATTTCAGAGTCTGCCTGAAAAAAATGCATCTGATATTTGCTGTTTGTCATGGGAGCAGTTGTTCCTCACTTGTAAAAGGCTCAGTGATCCAATCCAGGAATAGCAGCAGTGCTTTTGTTGCTTGGAGGCACATGTTGTGATGAGCAGAACTGAATGGTGAGCAACCCATCAGCTGAAAAGTGCCACATACAGGACTTAGGCTATTACAGAGCCCAAACAATTTCCAAGGTGTCAAGCTGGGTTGGTGAATAATTCAGAAATGAGAGAATTGTCCGTGTTACTGGGTAAAGCACTTGTACAGGGTTTTGCTCAGCCCTTTCTCATGAAGGTGACTTATGAGCTGTGTAATCCTGCCTACACACCCACACAAACCTTTTCTATTTCATTTATTTCACAGCTGCGTCAGGAACTCAACTGGCATCCCAACCCTTCTGCCAGAATTTCACAGGGACCTCAGACATTGACCTCATGGCCTTTTCTTCAACAAATGGCCTGATGGGCTAAAAAAAAAACCTAGTTTACACCAGAGTGGCCACTTCCATGACTTCCCTGAAATCCTGCTCCCATGTGAGCAGAACAAGTAATGCAAAGCATGTGCTGCCACATTCCTGCCAGGGGCTTGTACAACAGCATGGCATGGAAAGCTGATCCTTCATGGGATGCTGGTGTGAAGAGCTGGGTGTTTGCAATACTTTTACATTTGTCCTGTGGATTTTTTCCTTCTCTGAGAGATACTTCATACCAGGAAAGTATGAGAATATCAGTGATTTATCCATTTTGCTGAGCATAACCTCACCCTTGCTGAGATTAAATCTTCCAGGGAGTTACAGCTTCATGTTTGTGTGGTTTTTGATGTTGTAGCAATAAGCAGGAAAACTCTGGCTGTAAGGGGCAAAGAAGGCAGCTGGCACGTGAATGGCAGAGGCAGCTGAACCCCTGAGATGTCTGAGTAATTTCCAGTGTATTATCACCTCCTTTTTCGTTACTGCATTAGAGTTCATTAGAAGGATTGGTTCTTTGAACTGCCTGACATGATGTTCACAGAAATATTTTGCCCGGCTCCCACCACTGGCTTGCATGTTAATAAGTGAAGCTCAAAGTCTGACCCTTGGTTTTGAAATCCTCTGGTAGCATGTCAGGACTGGGGAATAGGCTTGTAATTGGATTTTTAACAGATACGAGTGTGTTTTAAGTCCTCCTTGAACTCTGTGAGTAGAACTGATGCAATGTGCCAGTAGATAGGGAAAAGGCAAGTAAACACAGGATTTGGAGCACGGTGATCATTGTATCCCTCAAATTTCTTAAGGAATCTCTGGGATGCTCTTCCACCAAGAGCAAACAAAAAAGATCAAACAGCTGCTGTGAATAATACTGGTGGCCAGTGCAAATGAGGATTCAAGTGAGACCTAGAGTTATTCTATTTTCTTTTTCTTTTCTGTTTCATTATTCAGCATTGAAAATCAATGTATGTGTGTATGCTGCATGCATTAACAAGGTGTTATTTGTAGCACCTGGATGCCTTGAGAGGAAAGCCCCAAAGAAAATAAAAATAAAACTTATGTGTTAATATATTGAACTTAGACAATATCAGCCTTGAAAGGCCTTGTTATGAGTGGAGTAGGGCTTGACTATTGTTATCCTAATGATTTATTCATTAAAGAGAAAAAAATCTATATAGAAAGGACAGGAGAAATCCATGTTTCCCCACAAACATATGCATCAGCACAGACTCCAGCAAGTGCTATAAAAGTGTGTGCTCTTCCCTCTGCCTGTCATTAGGGACCGAATTATGCTGCCACACTCTGTGGTGGGGTAATAGATTTGAGCAGTTCTGACTTTAGAACACTAAGGACATGTCTCTCCATTAATTAGGGAGCACATTCTGTTGTGTTTGCCTTTATTCAGAGAAGCTGAGCTGGTTGCACTCTTTGGGGAAGAAGGACTGATTGTTTTCCTTTCCCACTTTTTGTGTCTGCTTTCAAATTTGTGACTTTTTCAGGGCAGAAAGAGGTAACTCCCCAATGCAGCTGAGATATCAGGACAATAAAACATCAGGAACGTGTCTAATGATTGAGCAAAGAAAGAAAGTTCTGAATTTTATGGTGTTGGAGATGACCTTCAGATCCTTGGCTTATTTAAAATTTGTCTTAGCAACAAATTCTCTGGTAGCACATCTTTGAGCAGCAGCAACTCTACTGTGATTCTCAGTAGCTGAATAGAATTTCTTTTCCTTGTGATTTTTCCCTGTATAATAAGCCTAAAACATCTTCAGTGTGAAGGTTTCAAGGTTGCTGACTAATTACCCAGCCTTAGAAGGCTTTCTCTGAAAGGTGTTGCATTGCAACTGTTCAGTATAAGATTGCTTGTACTGTTTTATTTGAAAGCACAGCTGAATCTAAAGAGAAGATACCAGACTAATTAGTTGCTTATCAAGTGGGATCTGTCAATTTTTAATATTCTTTATCTGAAGTAAAACCCACAACTTCACACTGCTGAAATATAAAACAATAGGACTAATTTCAGGTTGACCTTAATGTTCACTCTGCTTTGAAGGAAGAACTGTTCTCCCAGTATTTACATTTATTAGGAAAGTGTTGATTTTTAAGGAGTCTCTGGGAGATTTGCAGGACGAGGCAGCAACAGAACTGATTTCCTGGCTTCAGTCCTGCCTTATCCATTGGAGCCACTCCTGGTTGTGGACTGACAGGCTCGAGGCCAAAGCCAGGTTGTGGTTTACTCTGTGGCCGCCTTGGCTGTGTAAATGGCATTTCACACCTTCTGTCTGGCTCTGATAAATGTGAGCAATGAGTCCTAAGAACCCTGCCCTGGCTCAGGGTGCCCTGGCTCTGGTTTCATTGGGAGCTTGAGCAAGGGCATGATCTGAGCTGGGACAGCTGAGAAGTTCAATGCAGAAGTGGAATAAAAATTATTTTTCCTGCGATTTGTCCATTTATAATAAACCTAAAACTTCTTAGCTGTGTTTTGTTGTCAGTGTCATCAGCTTGCAGCGCTGTCACGGTGTTGGTCAGAACGTATGGAATCCGATGTGTGTGGTTTGAATGCTTGTGAAGGCTTTTTTGGGAGGTCTTTGGCATGGGAAAGATGAGCAGGCAGGGGTTCCCCAACTGCCCAGCAGCTCCCTGGAACTGGGAATTGGCTGTCCAGCCCTAAGTATCCTTGTCTGGAAAGTCCCCTGGCACGCTGCTTGGGAGCCCCACGCTGAGGAGGGAAACCCAGAGATTGTGGCTTGACTTACCCATAGAACATCTCAGACATCAAAGCAGTAATAGCAACATTTCTGAGAGCTTGATGAGCAATTAAACTAATTTCAAAGTTACAGGTAAACAGTACTTCACATTTTACACATCCTGTAAGACTTTGTCTGTAAAATTGTGTGCTTGAATACGTGGAACCTTAGAATCATAGGCTTGGCTTGGAAGGGACCTTAAGGATCATCTAACTTCAAAAAAACCCCACAAAATACTTCAGCACTTGGTGTTATGTGGAATTTTAGATGCCTTTTGATGTTTGATTTCTAGCACCATTGTGTATGAGGGAGATATACATTGTGTATGGGCATTGTTCAGTAGTTTCCTAAATAACTCATGGTTAAAATAATCTTTTACACTGACGTGTAAGAAAAAGATGGTAGGGAAAAATTAGTATGTTAATGACCCAGAGAATTCCAGGGGGGTTAAGGATATACTCTTTAGAAATACAGCTCTTAAAAAACTGATAGGGAAATGGTTGCATGCTGAGTCCGACCGATTCTGGAAAGAGGAAGAAATTACACTCCACTGTTCTTCCAAATTAGTCCCCTTGATAGAGGCTGTGTGAGTACAAAATAGAAACTGAGCCAAATGGGGCAAATTATCTTAATTCTTGTTAATTTGTGTATACGTTGTCACAATACACTGACTAAAAAATCTTGAACTGTTTAAAAAGGTGCAATAATAGATTCAGTGTTTTAGAAGAAAAGAAAATAAGATTCTTAAGGATTTCTTTTTTTTTTTTTTTGAGGAAGGATTGCATTTAACATGTGGTACCTACAGCCCTCTGAAATCAAAATTTCATAAAGATGTCTGTGTTGCAAAAGTAAATCTAGGGCATGTTACCAGTTTGTAGTGGAATATGCTGAGCCTTTGCCTTACAAGTCTGAAACATATTAGTGTCTCAGGAAAGCACAAGCTGCAAGTGGTGCGTGTTCCAAATGGAAAGGTGTGTTTTAAATGGACTGCCTGCAGATTTGGAAATTGGATTCTTCCTTCTAGCATAACTGGGCAAATCTGCACAGCAATTGTCAGGTGGGAGGACTGCTCAGACTGGCTTCCTCTGGTGGCTCACATCACGGGGCTCTGTGTCAGAGAATGCTGAACAAATGGGAAAGAGCTTTGTTTTTCCACAGGTAGTTTCTTCATTTGCATCCCAATCAGAAGTGATCAATTTCTTACTCAGCCACCGAAAACGGTGTTTGAGCAGAGCATTGAGAGGGACTATCTTCAGTTATTAAGGCTTTTACTGTTCTTTTAAACAAAGTATTTGTTCGAATGTAGCATCTTCCTTATGCCTCAGAGTTGGGAAGGGAATAGTTCTGTGTGGGAGCTGCACTGAGCCCTTCGTGTGTGGTTGCAGCATCACTGTGCTCTGAGTTATCACAGATCACTGACACAATTAAGATGCCAAACTTGAAGGATCAGGCAAGGTAAATTCCCTTGCATTTATAATTTTTGAAAGAAATTTTGGTAGCTTGAGAAATGCTCAAGTTGTGCAGCATCTGATATCAATGATTATCCTGGCAATACGGTTGGCTACCTGTAAGTGCACACCCATTTAAAGGAAAATGATACGGTTTTCGTGAGGTTCCTCCTCACAGAGAGTTTCTTGTGGCACTGATCTCTGTGAGTGACAAAGTCACGAGCAGCTTATGCAGGTTGCTCTGTGATGTGTCAGCAGAACCTCCAAGGTAAAAGCTGCTGTTGCAACCTGTCTTGGCCAAGGAGGTTGGAATGAGATGATCCGTAAGGTCCCTTCCAACTCAGCCTATTCTGTGATAAACATGGAGATCATTTCAGCAGTTGTTTTTCAGCAGTATAAACTCTCTAATTTAGTCTTCATTAGGGTTTCATCTGTGAGTGGAGTGTCATTCTAGCAGGATGGAGGATGTGTGCTGACCCTGCTCTGGTGCCCGTGGAGCTGCCACCAGTAAAAGTCAGTCTGTGGAAGGGTCCTCTAGGAGGGAACTGTAAAAGATCTGTCCCATGTTTTTGCTGTTAACACTGCTGCTTTTTTAACTGCCTATTTTTGGACTATGTTGCAACCCTAAGCTAATAAACAAGATTTTGAAATTATCTGTTTTATGTTGTATTAAGCTCTTGGAGGAAAAAATCTTATTCATTTATGCATTTGAAGAAGTTTTCTTAATTTCTCCTGTGATTTCTTTCTCCAAATCTTTCTGGTTGAGTGCAGTCTGAAAAACAACAGGGGCACTCAGTTTCCTTTTGGAGTTGCCTTCTTAAGCCAAGGTGGTTTAGGGTAAAGTATCCTGCTGATTCTCATGCTACCTGTGTTCTGCACAGATCAGAAAAGAGTTCTGAACACTTACCTGACAAATACTCTGAAGATCTGGGGGATGTATCTGCAAAAGATAAAGTTACCAGGCTAGTTTTTCTTGCATGAAGAGATCTGAGAGCTTTAATCACTTCAGGGAAATATCAGCAACTTGTACCTGTAGACATGAACAGACACACATCTTTATCAAGAGAGTTTGCTGTATTTTCTTACAAGCCAGGCATCTCTTTAATGCTTAGTGTGGTATTGTGAAGACAACACAGGAATAAGTGACACCAGGTGGCATTTCTGGTGGCAGAAGCACAGTGAATCTGTCACACAGTGTATGATTTGGATAAATTTAATGTACATCCGGAATTATAATATTATTGTCAGTGGATTAAAAATTCTCACGTGCAGAGGCTGACAGGAAGCTGGGGTGTGTGTTTGTGTGTCTGTGTGTGGAGGACGGCATCCAAATTCTATCCCTTCAACTCTTAGTTGGAATTTACAAGTGAAAAGCTGAATGAAAATCATCCTGGTTTGCTAGAACTGTTTAAACTGGGTTCTAAAAATGAGCAGGATGGGGATGTTGTGACAATCTCCATCCCCAAATCCATGCCAGAACAATGTTGATGCTTGGAGCTGTCTAGAACATGACTCTTCAGTAAGAGTAGAATTTGATATCTGAAACTGGGAGGAGTAGGAACATGACCCTGGTTTAGATTTGTGTAGTAGAGATTAATGGGAAAACTGAAAGCTTCACTGTGTCTGCATGCTTAGAAGGTCAGGCTGTTTGTGGAATTTGTGAGTTAACTCAGTGTAAATCCTCCATAAATGGCTTGTTTGTTTGCAAGGCCGTGAGGAGTAATTATTTTTCAGGGATAGATAATCCTACTGAGAAAATGCTTGTTAATAATTTGGCACTGATGCCGATCATGCTGAGTTCAGGAGGGAGGTTCATTTGTCTGGGTCATTTAGAGCAGGATCAGAACCCCAGAGAACTGCTCGAGTGTATTTTAATTTGAGTTCCTTCCACTCAAGGTGTTTACAGCCTGGTTCAGCTGCAAAGTGTTGGAATTGTAGGATAAGCCTTGCCTGTGGAAAAATCTCTGTTCCCCTTTGAAGTCCTGCCAGTACTGAAGCTGCATTCAGGTTCTAAAACATGACAGAAGTTTCTGCTTTACCTCTTGGCCATCTGAAATGCTCAGCTGTAATTGCCTAACATCCAATCAAGCCTCAGTGTTTTATATTGTTCCAAGACATTTAATTTAGACTTTTAGTTTTTATTCCTATTTATGCCAGGAACATCTCCTGGTATTTTTTGTCTGTTAATGAGCAAAATGTGTAATCCCCCCCCAATGTTTTACACCTGCTTAAATCACAACAATTTTGATAAATAGAATTAGTGAATTGAAAGTGTGTCAGAGGGCTGCTCTTTTACTGGAGAACAGGCAGATCTTGCCATGGCTTCCAGTGGAAGAATTAAAATGCGTCTGTACATGAAATTACTGCCAGCTGTACCATGGATCTGGGTGTGTGTCAAACACAGAATCGTGGGATGGTTTGGGTTGGAAGGGACCCCAAAGACATCATTCCACCCCCTGCCATGGGCAGGGACACCTCCCACTGTCCCAGGCTGCTCCAAGCCCCAATGTCCAGCCTGGCCTTGGACACTTCCAGGGACCCAGGAGCAGCCACAGCTTCTCTGGGCACCCTGTGCCAGGGCCTCCCCACCCTCACAGGGAGGAATTTCTCCCTAAAATCCCATCTAACCTTGCCTTCGTAGTTTGAAACTATTCCCCTTTGTCCTGTCACTCCAGGCCCTTTTCACAGGTCCCTCTCCAGCTCTCTTGGAGAGCTCCTTTAGGATCTGGAATGGGCTCTAAGGTCTACCCAGGACCTTCTCTTCTCCAGGCCGAGGAGCCCCAAACCTCTCAGCCTTTCAAATAAATGTAGACTTTGAGGATAAAAATGACATTCAACTTCCCAAAATGAAAAGGAGTCTACTAAGAAGAATTTCAAACTGTAGAGTAGAAACTTGAAATTGAGGTGAAGAGGGAAGCTCAGAACAAGAATAGGAGATTCTAGGTTTATTTAAATCTCCGAGTTGCAGGAAATGAGAACTGGTGAGTCAGTGAGAATAGCAGTAATTAGCTGCTTCACTTAGAGAAAAATGCACGCTTCAGAGGGTCCAAATGATTACTTTGCACTAGTCTTAATTCTAGAAATTACTGTGTCTTTTTATGGATCTTTCTCATGGATGTCAGACCGAGGAAGTGTTGGGCAAACCACCAGTTATCGTTTGGTGAGGAACAACAAGTCTGTGATCATCTGAGGAAATTTTCAAGTGAAGTGGCTGCTTTGCTAATGTATTTCTTTCATAACTGTTTAATTGACCAGTAAATAGAAAAGCAGTGGGATTTTTATCTTCAAAGAAAAGAAAATGGGGATGATTCCAGGAAGCTTGGAGGGAAAATGATTGAAACAGTAACAAATAGATGAATCCACTTAGGGTGTGTCCAGCATGCCAGACTCACCACCAGAACCTCTGAAGAGGAAAACTATGACTTTGTGTTGTGCAGAAATTACTGTGCCAGTGTAATAATGGATTTAAACTGGATTTGCCAGGTATTTCAGGGCTTTTGAAATACCTTTTCAGAGTTTATTATATAAAGTAATCCTCAGGGGGAAACAAAATTCCCTGAGGGTTTTGAAGGCTAACAGCAAATAGTCACATGTGGCAGAGGGTTAGCAACTGATGGCCTAAATGTCCCTCCTAATATTTCATTAAATTCCATCCTGTGAGAGAATATGGACAGTTGGATAAGTAGTGTGGCACTGAGAGAAACATTTGTGGGGAGCTGTGAGGAACTCGAGCTAACAGCTCATCCACTTGGGGTAGGTTGGGGGCAGCTTCTCAGGCAGAACTTCTGACTTTTGGTGAACACTGTGAACTCTGCTTATTCTGCAAACTGAGTGCATTCCTGGCAGGAACCACGGGAAAAAGGTGGATTTAGATGGATAAAGGAAGTCAGCAGTTAGAATATTTGAAGTTCCCACCCAAGCAGTGGTATCCATCTGCCATGGCCTGCAGAGCTCGGAATGGCTCCGGTATTATCCTGCCCTGTTGGTTTTCAGCAGGAAAATCTGGACCAGAAAATGTGATTCAGTAGATACCATTAATTTCTAATAAAATTTTAACAACATGCATATAACACTGTTTATTTCTAAATGAACTGCAGTCCACAGGAAATAAATCTCTCTGTACTTTTGGGCAATTTAGTAAAAAATATTTACATAGGCATCCAGCTCAAAAAGCACATGGGAGTAACAGCCTTTGTAGATACTGGTGATCCTGTTTCTGCCTAATAGCAAAAAGGCCAAGAAGTGAGACATGATAAAATATTGCAAATTCTGTGTTCTTGAAGTGTACTGAGCCTATTTGATTAAAACAGGGGCACATATACAGTGGCTCAAAGGCAGCATGTTTGAAGCTACTCAAAGAGATGCTTTGTTACTAAATACAGCTGTCAAGTTATTTAAGCAAAAATACTTGTCAAGTTTCAGTAACTGTGAGATGTTTCCTTAAATAATGTTAGACTTTGGTGTAATGATGGGATATAGTTTAATCATCTTGAATTATAACTGCGTGGTTTCAGATGTCTTTAAGCACAAATACTGTGTTGGGGTGTGAACCAGTCACCAAATTAATCATTTGATGGAGAAAGAGCTGCTATTTGGATTAAATTAGTCTTTTATCATGGAGACTTAGGCACCTTCTCTGAACCCCAGGACCAGCCACTGCTGGCAAATGAGCTGCTTCAAGGTGACCTTTCCTTTTCTCTTTTGAAATATAAGTCAGAAACTTTCAGGTAGAAAATGTCCCCATGAACTGTCCAATCCCCCTGGAAAAGAGGGTGCTGGTAGTAGCCCCCCTGTTTAGGTTGCTGCAGTTCTAACAGGGGTTAAGATAGGCAAATAAATGTTGTGTTTAGACAAAAAATCTGGTGTAATTTAGTTCCCATGGGAATGAGCAAATGATAGTGATCACAGCTGGGGAAGCCGTGGGTTGGAATGACTGCGGCTCCTTCCCCCTGTGCCAACGCGCCTCCACTGTGGTCTGCACCAGCCTCTGCTCTGGCACTTTGGAGCTGCTCCTTTTGAGAAATTGTTGTGCTACCATACTCTGTGGTGGCTTGTGAGATGGCCTTAATTATTTTTGCATCCCTTCTGCCAAATCCCATCCTTGGCTACGCTGCAGCACTCCCAGAATAGCTGCAGTGACTTCAGCAGCACCCAGCGCTCACAAACTGAGCTCATCAAAGTTGAAAATTTGGTGCAAAAATAGCTCAACCTCTGACCTTTAACATATTCTGAGTTTCGAGCTGTAGTGTTGATTTCTTAGATGTACACAGAAGTGACCATATGGTTAGAGCAGAGTTATGTATAAACAAACTGTTGAAGACACAATTCCTCTTCAGACATCATTTGCTCTGGTTGCCTTGTGGCGTTACATTTAATATGTGCTTTCTGCCACAAACAGACAAGGTAATAATCCCTCTGCAGTTTCCTAGAAAATGTTACACGTACGAAACATACGGAAATTCCACCCGAGTTGCAGAGACCGTAAATGTTGGCTGGCAGTGGAGCTGCATGCCTGCTAATGAGACATTTAATTCTGGCTGACATGGAAACCGCTCCTAATGCTCTAGAATTATGTAATAAAATATATTTAGCTATTTGTCTTTAATGATTAAGCAAACAAAGAGCCCGATGTATTGAACATAAATATGTGCCTGAACCGTGGAGCTCAGGGCTTCCTAGGAAAGAGATGTTTGCACCAAAATACTTCTGGCAGCTGCCTGGCTGATGCCAAAGGCAATTCTAGAGTGGCTTCCACAAAGCCCTCGTTGGTTCAACCTTTAGGGTCCAACTGGCCCAGCAATTTAGATTTGATGTCAGTTTTAATTAAACACAGCAGCAAGAAGATAAGCACAGTTTATTAACTTAGCATGATCAGGAAGCTCTGGGTAGAGCTGTCTCAGCTGATGGTCTTGTGAGGCTTTGGAGACAGAGAGGCTTTTTTTAGACACAGTAGACTGGAGCCTGAGAACCTTGAACAACACCAGGGTAACCACCTGAGAACATACAACCTCAGTGGCTTTAGAGTGGCCAAGTTAAACCAAATTAAATTATGAATTATTATTATAATAGTAATTCCTTATTGTGACCCTGGAACCATTCATCCACTCACCTCTCACAAGTGAGGCTGCATCCAACAGCTGCTGCATCCTTGGAGAGGGAGAAGGAGGCAGAATGGAGTTTGTAGTCTGTCCTTTATCTTTTAACATGTTGTTAGGGGAGGGGATTAGGCAAAAATGAAAAGACGTGTTCAGAGAAAAAACAGAGTTGGAAAATAAGATCAACACAAAATAGAAGTCGAGAACAAAGGCTGCCCTGGCAAAGGACTGTTGTTAAATTTGTAATGGCTTAATTGATCAGCCATTGTATCTGCATAATGCAGAGCAGACAGACTATGGGGATAATCAGGTGTCATTAGAAGTTGTTTTCTGTGTCTTTTCACCATTACATATATCAGACATTCATGACAGAGAGAGCAGTAGAAACCTCACTTTTTAATCCAAGTTTTGTGCATGTCATGTACATTTAAGCATAACAAATCCTGTTTCTAGAGAGAGGTTTTGCACTGGGAAACACCACTTGTCTGGCTTAGTCTTGCTGCCCCCTCCAAGGAGAGCTGATGTTGCAGGGGCTGAGATGCAGTGATTTAATTATTCAGTTGCTTGTAGTCACCATATTTTCTTTGCATCTGTATCTACCTGGCTGGAGAGATTTTTATTTTTAACCATAGGGTTTTAACTGGATACAGAATTTCATTAAGCCCCATATTTGAATACAAAGCTGAGGCATACAGAGTAAGTAGCAATTACTTGTTCCAAAAGTCCTGACCATTACCTCTGAACTCCTTTCTTGGTGGCATTTCAAGAGAGAGAGGGGTGAATTTGGCAGCAGGTTATGCCACAGGTTAAATCAGGTGAGGAAGAAATTGTGTTCTGCTGAATCCTGAGCTTCCTGAGCAATATCTGTGTGAGGGTCTTCGAGCAGAGGTCGTGACTCACATCCCCACAACTCATTTCTGTGGGACTTCACTTTGAAGGTTCAGCTGTAATAAAGCTCTTGGGTGCTAAGAACAGGAATTTTGATGTCATTAAATGAAGATGTTATGTTGAATTACAGCCATTCCTCCTATTTTTTTTTATTTGCCCGTCTAATTACATAAACATTATTAATTGTTTAAATCAATTGCCTACATTTTGCCGAAGTGGTAAGCTAGTGATTGGTAGGATAAGTAGTTGTCAGGCTACTGGAACTAAAAAGCAAATTAACCTGTTCAGTTTGCAGGGTCTAGTGTACATTTGCATCAGTGTTGAAAGATAACCATGTAACAAAGTTAAATTTGCAGAGAATTCTTGACTATTTTTTACAAAAAATTGTATGTTTTTTATTACAAATGCCTTTACCTGATAGACTGGTGTAACTCCATTGCTAATGGACCTTTTCTTTTTTTTAATAGCACTGCCAAACAATTTATACCATGTTTATAAATAATAGAAAAAGGACACTGTTGAAGGATACTACTGCAGTGACCTTAGCAGCATTGAATGCTGGCAATGAGTCTATTAAAAAGATTTTTCACTGCTGAGATTTATAGAATTGTTTCTGATTCTACAGCACACATAAGTTTTTGCTTCTCGGTGAACCCGGGCTCTCAGCTGTGGCAATTGGGCTTTTATTAAAGAAAAGTTTATAAAATGTGAGAGTAAAATTCTAGAAATAACAGTGGACTCTAGAGATAGGCATGAGATATGTTGTGCATGTGGACACCTCATCCCTGGCAGTGTCCAAGGCCAGGCTGGACGGGGCTTAGAGGAACCTGGGGTAGTGGAAGGTGTCCCTGCCATGGCAGGGAGCTGGAATAAAATGGTTTTTAAGATTCCTTCCAACCCAAACCATCCTGGGATTCTCCATACACAGAACAGCTGCCACACAGCTGTAACTGTAGAGCAAAGGTGCTGTCCTGAATTCTCATGGACAATGATTTGTGCTGTAAATAAAAATTTGAGTTTGTTAGTCAAGAGGAAAACGTGATTGGAGTGCTGTGCTATTGTAGCAGCAGTTCTCCAGGGTGATTTTTAAGGAGAAAAGGACTGTGCTCTGGAGATGCAGGTGGAAAGCGATGCTGGATCACCTTGCTCCACTGAAGTGAGAAATTTTGTCATGAATCTTTGTGATAAATGGTGCAGTCCTTGTTATAGACTAGAAATGTTAGATGTCAATGCCTTGAGGTGCTCACTGACCCAACAAATGTCTTTAAAACAAATGTCTTGAAGTGTAGTGAAGTATCATTGCTGTGTTTGTGTCCACAGAGGTGAGAATTAATTTTTTAGTGCTGAATTTTCACACTGGATCCACCAAGTTCCTGTGTTGAGTACAGGCTACTGGAGACCACTCTGGCCTGTAGCTGAGGCCAGAAACAGGCAATAGAGAAAGAGCTATTATTTTCCTTTCTGCCTTGTCATTTCTGTGGCATTACAGGCAGTTTTCTTGCACTTCTAGCTCATGCCTAGGTGAAAAATTGAAGCAATAAGTCCCTCCTGTGCTTAAAAATTTCCTCTTGTCTCCGTTGTATTGGACACTCTCCATCTCTGAAGCGCTGCTTTTCATTGCTATTTTTAAGAGTTCTCTCTTCATGTTTCAGCTGAATTTTCTTCAGGCCAAGGAAGAATAGAAACATGTGTCACTGAGGAAATTATGGAATCAGAACCTGAGTCCTGCGTGTTATCTTTGTATTGCAAATCTCAGTCCCTGTCACTGGCTGTCCTTGTCAAGGCCACGGAATGATGTGACCAAAACTTGCACATAATGCTGCACTGCAAGAAGAATGCTTTTAACAACATCGGGGAAGGAGCTGTTTTTATTATTGATTTAAATATTCTTGCAAGGTTAAAAGAGCATCCCATTAGCAAATGGAGTCCTTCCCAAGTCCCTGCTTCACAGCCTCTTGCAGAAATCCCATTATCCCCCTTAAAGCCCTCTGCTAATTAGGCATTTGTTGGCTTATTTGTCACTTGATCACTTCCCATAAGGATTTTATAGCTGAAGAGGGTTTGGTGACTCTGATCCACCAGCAAGCCATTAAAATGTGATTTTATTTTTTTTCTTTGTAATCCATGATGTATTTTTGCGTTGTTTCTTCTGTCAGGAGTAGTTTAATCTTTCCCATCTGGGTTGGTGAAGCCTCTGTCGTAGATGCTCCTTTCTTCAGCATTAACTTCAGGGGTGGATAAAGGGAAGCTGCCACTTGGCTGGAGACAATTCCTGGGTTATGAGCATCTTTCAGTGTCTGTGGGTCACCACGATTCAGACTTTGGAAATCATTTGTGAATGGGGTGTGGTTTGATACCAAACCACTCGGGTTTTATGGGCAGCACTGTCTGGGTACGCACTGGAAATGCAGCAGTCTTTTATGGCTCAGCCAGTGGGATCAGTGAAAATCTGCAGCTGGAAATTATGGACCTGTAGGAAATGTGGTTTTCCTAATTCTGAGTATGATCCCATAATTATTTGGTTTTATATATAAAGCAAAAGGGTTGCAAACTTCTCCCCTCCCAAGGCCTTTCGGAAATGGGCAAACCAGACCCATTTTTTGTCACCCACTGCATCTCTCAGGGAGGACTGGGGAAGTGTTTATGTCACAATCTTCACTTTAAATAATTACAGCAAATATTTGAAGTAATATGGGATCAATCTTGTCCTGAGAAGATTTTTCTTACAAAAATCCCCCAGCAGCATAATTCTTTTCATTCCATTCACTTCCAGAAGAAAAGCTTTTTACAGATAGTAGGCTGTCTCTTTAAAAAATTCTTCCCCATTATCCAACAATTTCCCAAGTGAATGAATTGTCCTCATGAATGATACTGAACTCAACTTGCCATTTATATTCATATTTATCAGTGAATCAAACACTTAATTTCACTGGTAGATTAATTCAGTATGACTCACATTTGAGAAATAAACCCCACGGGTCTGATTTTGCCCTAATACTTGGAAAAGGGATGTGGTTATGAGATACAGAAATTCTGGGTTTGTACAAATGGTGCTGTCTGTAGTACATCAGTGAAGGGAAGAGATTTCTGAGCCCTGTTCCAGTGTTCTACGCAAATAGGGATGGAAAACTGTGGGAAGAGTGGAACAGGTAGGTAATCATAAACTTCATAAAATAAAAACTATAAGTCAAGTGACAGAAGCTTAAAGTGCATGGAAATATTAATTTATTTTCCCCAGCACAATGTATAATTAAACTCTAGAGCTTGTTGACAGAGTCTTATTCTTGACTCAACAAAAGTGCTGGGAGAAAGATCATTCTGTGGCTAATTAATGAAAAGGGTTAATGCAGCTTGTGACTTTACAAAAATCTTTATATTGCTGATTGTCAGAAGATTGAAATGGTGGATTCTGCTTCACAGCACCCTGATTCTCATGTTCTGCTTGAAGTGGCCACTTGCCACGGCTGGAAGCCAAGTGTTGAGGTCGATGGACTTTTTCTTACATTGTCCATAAAGGTATTTTGTCTATAGTATGTAGAGAGTGTTCAATGTCTGTTCTGTGGCCTTCAGAGTGACTTGAAGGCAGTTCAGAGAGGCCCCTTGCTTTGATCTGTCCTTCTGCAGCCACCCCTGTGATAAAGGACTTGTGTATGAGGTAGGGAAGTGACCCTGGTCCTGCCCACTGGGAGTGGAATGCTGGGAATGAGTCAGAGCACTCCTGCCAAGCAAAGTCACACCTCGAAATCCACTCCTACAAGGAGGCCACCAGGAACACCCAGTTAGTTTGTGCTACAGCAGGTGAGAGATCTAACTGGAAGTGAGAGGTTTTGGACTGAATAAAAGGGAAGGAAATATGAGAGCAGTCAGGCAGTGGGGAGGCTTTCCAGAGGGGATGTGCAATCCTCCTGGGAGGTGCGGAAGGCTCAGCGGTGAGCTCAGCGCTGATCCTGCTTTGAGCAGGGGCTTGGCCTGAGGCCCCTTCAGCTCAGATTACCCCATGTGGCTTTGTTCTGCCTTCCCAAGGACAGGTGTCAGCCTCACTTTCTCAGAGACAGAGTTGTTCTTTGGCAAGAAACACAACTGTGTTTAAAACACGCTGGTGCACCTGCTGCAAACCCGCTCCTCTGTGTTGGCAAGAGTTTGCTCTTTAAAACAACATCGTATACCTGAGTTTGGTTTTCAGGGCTTTAGAAGCCTCATTTTGCAGCTGAGCACTCTGACAGCTTTCTTTTCAAGTCTTTAATGGTTGCTGTAATTTGACTTTTGAAGCAGAGCAGCTCTCCAAAGCCAGCAGTGAGACAGCACCAGCCAAGGTCTGCCGGGTGCTGCCGGCGGGTTCTCGGTGCCTCGTCCCTTCTGCTCTCATTTGCCAGAGCACACTCATGTAATCTTAATGAACAATGTGCAAAGCCATTAAAAACTCAATTACGGCCTTCTCTTTACTGCAGACGTGAGAGAAGGCAAACATAAAGTGCTGATGTGTAAACACAATAGCCACCATCTGCTGCGGAGCAGCGTTTCGGCTCCAGAAACGGGAGCTGTGTTGCAGATGCATCAATAATAGGACGCTTATCAAGGCATCATTATCCACCAAGCAGGGGAAAAATTGAAATTTATGGCCAGCTAGAGAGCACTTCATGGTTTAATTCCCCAATTTTCAGTGGTATGTTTAATAACTAGGAGAGAATGGCGTTTTATGTTCCTGCCGTTGGAAAGGATTTTTGAAAATGAATTTATTTACCATCTCCCCATCCTTCTTGCTTCTCACTGATCTGAGCATAACACATTCATTTTTACATATTCAGGATAAAACCAGCAAGATATTAATTAGTTCAACCTGTTGATCCAAGAACACTATGTTTAATTGACCTGATACTCAATTTGCTCTAATGAGCTTATACTTCTCTGTCAAATAAACATAAAAAAGAACTTTTATCCAGCATAGATAATTTTTTTTTCCCCCAGAAATTCATTCTTTTCAGTTTAGCGTAGACTTGGAAAGTTGAACTTTCTGGAAGAGGTAAACCAAACAATGAAACTCAATGATACTTTTGTTTCTTTTTTCCCCAACTCGATATGCAACAGTCTAAACAAGAGTTTCTCCGAGATACCTTTTGTTTTATTCACATTCTTGCCTGGAGACATTCAGGAGGCTTTCAGTCATCTCTTAATCAATAATTTCCATTTGTGACATGTTAATTCATTCCTTAATCCTTTGTATGAGTGGAAAATGTGACAAGTGATTTGTTGGTGCCAGACTGGATTGTCTCTCTTTTATTTGCACATCTGGGCCTATAAATTGAGAATAAGTCCCATCAGCTTCAACTCTGTGCTCAGCCTAAAGAAGGCTGTCAGACCCTGAATCACAATATGTCAATTTTTATTAAGGATAACGAGGAAAACCACATTTGTTGTTAAAAGGCTGGCTTGTCTTTTATTTATTTTCTCCTGATGGGAGCTGTTTCCATGATCTCTCACCTACCCCTAAGTGATGGATCTTGCCCACACAAATTCCACGGACATTTGTGATAGGACAGTGGATCTTGGAGCATGCAGAGCAAACTTGTGAAGGTCCTGGAGGACAGGATACCTGTTCAAGTTCACACTGTGAAAATACAAATTAAAATGTGTATCTTTGGGACCAATTTATAGGATACAGCTGAATTTTATAGAATGAATATTTTATGGCTTTTATTCGTGTGCCTGATGTCAGTGATTGTCTTGATGGAACTACAAGTTTTCAGCCCCTAGCATGGCTGGGGCTTGAAGTTTGAGGTGTCTCTGGGATCCTCTGGGCTGGGCTGTGCCTGCAGTATCCCAGGGAAGGGTTTGTGGTGGAAGCTGCCACTCCAAGGCTCTGCAGAAACAAAGGAGTGTGGTACAGTTCCTAGAGAACAAATTCCTTTAAACAAGGTGCAAGTTCTTTTCACTGGCAGAGATGGCACTGCAAGTGGAAATTTTTCAGCTTTTCCTCTGTCATAAAATACCTCTTACCAGCACTTTTCTTGAGAAACTTGTATTTCTTATAGTATTTCCTCCTGTATCTCTACACACGTTATATTCAGAAAATCATATGCTATAAATAGGAGGTTGTGAATAATTTATCCATGACAATTGTTTGTAAGGCTGTTTTTTTTTTTTTTTAGTAATTAAGGCTAATTATTTTGCTGAGTGCTTTTTGGTGGATGGGTATTCTTCTTGCTGGTGTTGTCAGTTGCTGGACTCAGGCTCCCCACCCTCCCCAGAATTGTCAGCAGTTGCACAAAAGGCCGTTGTCACCACGAATAACTTGTGATTCATTTTTTTGTGGGTGGTGAAAAATAAAATTGTAATTATTGCTTGGAACTTTTTTATAAAAGCTGATGTTTTTTCTCCCAGAGGAAAGCTCGTTATTTTTATATATGGATCTGTAGAAGTGAAATGCTCCCTAACTTTTGCTGTCATCGAAGCTCTTACCTCCCCCAGTGCAGTTCAGGGCTGTATTGTGTTAGACACAGCACGGCTTCAGAGCAGTTCTTTAGGGCAGGATAATCTACATATTATCCAAATTAAAAAGAGAAAAGTTGAGAGGCATGCCCAGAATGCGGTGCCAGGTTCTGTGCAGTCAATTATGGTGTAAAAATCCCTTTTCCTGGTTTCCTCCCCAGTGTGGGAGGCACTTGGTCAAAAACCTTGTGAATGCACAGGAGCTCTGCTGTTCCTGGAGTGATTCAGGGGCTGCACCTCCCTCCTCCAGGGCGGGATCTGCAAAGGGAGAACTCGAGTGGCTCTGGAATGCTTCAGGCAGAGCATTTCACAGCAGCTGCAGAGCTCCTCCAGACCATGCTGCCCTCACTCAGCAGTTTTACAGAGTCTTCCCTCCCAAATTCTCTGCAGAAGAGTTCTTGTAACTGTGTACTGACAGAGATCCTAGAGTCACAAAGTTGATGGGAAGGGACCTTAAAGTCAATTCAGTCCCAGCCCCTGCCATGGACAGGGACACCTTCCACTGTCCCAGGCTGCTCCAAGCCCCGTCCAGCCTGGTCTTGGACACTCCTGGGGATCCAGGGGCAGCCACAGCTTCTCTGGGCAACCTCTGCCAGGGCCTTCCCACCCTCACAAGGGAAGAATTCCTTCCTAATATCCAATATAATCCACCCTCCTTCAGGTTAAAGCCATTCCCTGTGTTCTGTCCCTCTATTCCTTGTCCCAAGTCCCTCTCCAGGTCTCCTGGAGTCCCTTTAAGCCCTGGAACGGGCTCTGAGGTCTCCCTGGAGCCTTCTCTTCTCCATGCTGGGCACCCCCAGCTCTCCCAGCCCGGCTCCAGAGCAGAGGGACTCCAGCCCTCATGGAACTGAGTGTCATAATCAGCCTTCCCACGCCTGGCTGGGTCAGGTTTCCAGCCTGCTGCCTCAGCTCTCAGGCTGTGCTGCCTCTCCAAGCCTGCTGGCCACTGTGCTTGCTGATAATGAATTTTCTCAGGTCATAGAAAGAGAACCCAAATTTCAATTTCTCAAAAGTTTAGTTAATAAGAGTAGATTTTTACGAGTAGTGTGCATATGTTACATGCTGAAGAGGGCGATTTTATGGTTGACGGGGAATAGAGTTATACCAGCAATGGACATTTGTCAGGATCCTGATTTTTAGAGAGAAACCAGAAAGTTTGGATTCAGTGCTAACGTTTCTCAAAGTCCTTGCTGTGAATCTGGAATTTCTTGATTGGGGACCATTTTGTTTTCTGTTTTTCCTTCATTTCCAATGAAGGGCAGCATTGCCAGAGACCACCTTGCCTATAAGTTTTCTTAGAGTCTCTTCCTCTTCCGCAGCTGTGCTTGCATTGTGCTTGAGTTTTCCAAGGTCTTTAGAGTGTGTAACTTTTTTTTTTTTTTGAAAGATTGACTTCCTGTCAATCCTTTACAAAATGCATGTATATCATATAAACACAGGGGAGGATAAACCATTTTTTGTGAGAGAAAGTTGCTTGTAGCTGTTATAAATTTATAATATATGATTGTTCACTGCACAGAATTGATCCAAATGTTTGCCTGGCTCATCTGAGTCACCTGCTATGGCAGGGAAGTGGGAAAGTCAGTAGGTCAGAAGTGAGGCAGGGCTTTTCAAACTCAATCTTCCCTGAACTGCGAGAGGCCGGCAGACAAACACATTTGTAGCAAGGCTTGGCAGCAGCATCTGAGCCAGGAGTGTCAAGAGGGTTGTGTTTGATTAAAAATTATCGTGCCTGGCTGCTGACACACAGATTCCCCCTGCCCCAGTCCCGGTGTTTTCTTTAGCTCTCTCCGAGTGTGAGTGTCTGCACCCACATAATGGAGATCCTTTAACCAGAATTGAATCAAACAACTCTCATCATGGTCTCCCTTATTGCTGACATTCGTCACCTTGATGCATCTGTGAGGAGATGAGTGGAGACACAATGTGCTATAAAATAACTGCTTGATGAATCCAAATGCGAGTTCAACATCAAGTGCCATGGTTAATATGATGCAGACTTCCAGGTTAACAAACTCATAAATTGCCTCAGTATACGCTTCCCTCCCTAAATTCAGCCTCCCCTTCCCTCCCACAAGAATTATTGTCCTGTTGCATTATTACGAGTCAAGATGTTGCTCTTCTGTCAACAAGCCTCATATATTTGGGCTCTGAAAAGCGGGGTTTTCTTAACACCACCTTCAAAAGTTTCAAGTGCCAGGGTTCACAGATGTGGACTGGCATGAAGGGTGCTGGGGCCATGCAGGCAAATATCAGCTGAGAACTTGATCTGTCGTAGTTTTTGTGTTGAATCATAGAATTGTTAAGGTTGGAAGTTACCTTTATAGATCATCAAATCCAACTGTCAACCCAGCACCAGCATCATGCTGCCCACTAAACCACATCCTCAAGCACCACATACGCACATTTCTTGAAGATTTTCAGGGATGGCGACTCCACAGTCTGTTCCAGTGCTTTACAGCGCTTCCCATGAAGAAGTTTTTCCTAATATCCAATCTAAACCTCCCCTGCTGCAACTTGAGGCCGTTTCCTCTCATCTTGTCACTTGTTACTTTCTATTGAATGTGCCTTTAGGGTCTCTATGCAGCAGAGGAACCTGGTTGTTGCTTGAAGTGGGAATGTGCTTTTGTTTGGAGTGACTGTGTGATCACAAGGTGATAAAATCATACAAGCAAGACAGTGTTTTTATTTTGATTTGTAAGTTATTTAATGCAAGTGGTTCTAGCTGGCCCTGAATCTACTGGTGTATATACCCTGCAATTTTAATATCCTTGCTCCCTGTTACCTAACAACTGGCATCAAATACCTGCTTCCTTCAGAGGAATGTTTTGTTTTGTGGCTTGTGAGGGAACTGTTGATTTTTCTGATGGAGCTGTTGTACTAGTTTGAAAACAAACCAGTGGGAGACTGCAAGTCAGAATTATAATTTAACAGGAAAATTAAAATAAATGCAATAATACAAGGAAAAAAACTGACAGAGTCGGGATACAACCTGACACCCTGTTAGTCAGGGTGGTGGTGGCAGTCCAAGTGAAGTGGTTCAGTTGAAGCGGTGATCCTGTAGAAGGGTCTGGGCTGCACCTGAAGGTCCAGTGGTAGCTCTTGTCCTCTGGGAATCCAGTAGGCAGGGCTGACTTGTGCGGTTCTAAAGCCCAGGTTATATCCAGGTGGGAATGCTTGGCTCCTCCCCCTGGGCGGAGCATCTCACAAGGGGATGAGGTAATTCCATGAGTCATGAGGTGGGTTCTTGACGGCCCATTAACAGAGATAACACCCAGAGGGAGTTATCAGGGGTGAGTCATGACAGGAGATAACGAACAGTGCCCCACCTGTTTTAACAGCTTGTGGAGATGATAATAGAATAAATATATCTTATATTGCAACCTAGGACAGCTGTTTATACCAAAATCCAAGCCAACCCACACGTTGCTCTCCTTTTCTTTGCCCTGCAGGCTCCTTCATGATGGTGAACAGCTCTGGGCGAGCGTCGGGGCAGAAAGCTCACCTGCTGCTGCCCACGCTGAAGGAAAATGACACCCACTGCATCGACTTCCACTATTACCTGGCCAGCAGGGACCGCTCCAGCCCCGGCTCCCTCAACGTCTACGTCAAGGTCAATGGGGGCCCCCAGGGCAATCCCATCTGGAACGTCTCAGGAGTGGTGACCGAAGGGTGGGTGAAGGCAGAGCTGGCCATCAGCACCTTCTGGCCACATTTTTATCAGGTGGGGGTTTGGAACATTTTTCCCTCTCTCTCCTTTGTTAGTTTCCACTCTCTCTATTGTTAGTTTTGAAAATTGACAGCTCCCTCCCTGATTTTTCCTCTCAGAATAAATTCACTTATAGTGGTTATATAGGCATCTTGACATATTTCTTCCCTACTCACCTTTTTCCTTTAGTTGTTGCCAGGCCACAGAGTGATGAATGGGAGCCAATTATTGACAAGGCCCACTCGTTCATGATGAAATTGCCACTTGTAGTGGCACTTTCCATGGCACTGTGCAACTGTAAACACAGCAGAATTTCTGGATGTGTAGCCGTACTCTGCATAAATTTGCTTGGATTATTTTTGGACCTTGGTTGGTTCACTAAGAAGCAACATTTTTTGACTTGACTTTGCATCTTGTGCCCATAGGAGGAGTGTAAGGACATAAGCTACTGATAAATCCTTGTACCATGGTATCTCATGTGTATATTCTTCACCAGATCCTCAATTCCTTCTCTTTCTAGCACAGATTTATTTATTCTTTTAGAAGATTTTTTTTAAACAAGGGCAAAGCTGAGGAATGTAATAGCTACACTATTTTTTGGTTTTATTATTTTTACACCTACTTGTTAGTTGTCCACTTCAAACTTCATGTGGCAGCTTTGCGCCATTGTTTTAGTTTCAATTAGAGAATATTCACACAATGGACTCACATACTACTTTTTATGTGTTGAAGGAGTGCTTTTGTCTTGTTTTATATTCAAGACACACACCAAAAAAACTCCTGGGAGATAATTGCATCCCAAACCTTGCAGGAGATTTGATGTCCATGCGATACCAATAAAAGACATGAGTGAGATAGGGATCAGGAGAGAACAAGCTATGAAAAGGCAGCAAATAGTCTGTGTATAAAAAACAGCAGGTGGAAAAGCCTCTCTTTTTCTTGCTTCTAGTCACTGGTAGGAGGTCTGTAAAATCTGAGCTGAAGGAGGATGCTTTAATGTTCTGCCTCTGGAAGAGTTGTGGGTACCAGCAGGATCCATAGAGTGCACCAGGAGGAGGGGAGGAAAGGATAAAGAGATGCAAATGTGTGGAAAGTGGTGTTTTAAGGGCACTGCATAACTCGTGGCTGTTCTGAAGGCACACTGGAGTGCTCCTACACCATTCATATTAACGGGATCCTGGGCATGGAGCAGAATTTGCTTCCATAGTAGGTGCTCCACAGAGATAACAGAAATGATCTTTCACCCAGAAAGTCAGTGCTTGAAAAACCTGCAAAAGGCAGTCTGATCTCACACTAAGAGGGATCCTGCTCTCAGATATATCAATAGGAGGCTTCCTGAGCCTCACTTAGGTCTTTTACAAGTACTTGGGCAGGTCAAGTTTGCTTTTCATGGGCAAAAAAAATCCTTTAAATCAAACAAGAATTTTCCACTGAAGCACAAAAATGAACGGATTGGAAGGCAGCAGTACCTGCCTAGGAGTAGTTCCTTCCTAGAAAATGCGAGGGGCTTCTTTTTAACTTTGTGATGAGGGAGAGTGATGTTTCCTTCTGGTCATACTTGTATTTCTGTTCCTTAAGTGTGTTTTTTAAAATTTGAGATCTGTCCTGGTAGTATGGGAACCTAGTAGACTCATTTCAGTCTCTGATTTTATAAATCACCTTGTTGATGATCTGCAGTTCTGTGCGCTTCTTCATTTAAGCAAGGTTCAAAAAAAAAAGGGAAAAAAATAAAAAGAACTTGAACTTTGAAAAAATGAAGAGGAAAGATTGTTGGTATTTGACCTAAAGTAACACTTCCGGCTAAATAATTCCAGAGGTGGGAGGACAACAAAAGTTGGGTGTGTTGCTGCCTGAGGAGAGTGGTTGCTCACACTCATGATCTGGAATGTGCCATTGGAGTGTTATTTAATAAAATCTTAGGATGGCTTGGGTTGGAAAGGACCCCAAGGTCCATCCCATTCCACCCCCTGCCGTGGGCAGGGACACCTCCCACTGTCCCAGGCTGCTCCAAGCCCCAGTGTCCAACCTGGCCTTGGGCACTGCCAGGGATCCACGGGCAGCCACAGCTTCTTTGGGCACCCTGTGCCAGGGCCTCCCCACCCTCACACTTGTCATTTATTTGTCAACTTTAAATCAAAACTGCATTCCTGGAGAACTCTTGGTACACAAGAAGCTTGACAGCATGTTCTGTATTTTGAAAAGTCCAGGTAAAAACAACATTTCCCCTAAATATTGAAAGCTGCATCAGGCAAAACTTCGATTATACTCCTCATGCACAGAAACCACACCATCCTGGATTGGGATGTGCATCAAAAATTCAGCCAGCCAAAAAAATCTGAAGCTCTCTGCCCTGGTCTGGGGCTTGGTCAAGTACTTTGGAGATGTGGCTAGTGGAAAACTGGTGTCCAAACCAGTTGCCAGAGGTCATGTTTTAGGTCAGGCAGATCTGTGCAAGGGTCATAGGAGTCATCTGGCTGCAAAAGCACTTTGCTGAGACAGAAATGTGGGGAGATTTATCATGTCTACCCTGGAGTTACTTGTACATGGATTCCCAGCCTGCAAATGTTTTTCAGCGTAGCGAGAAAAAGCTCTAATGGTTCTTGGGGAAAGGTAATGCGTGTAATCTTGAATTACTGCTTGCCATAAGGATGAACTCAGTCCCAGAATGCACCAAGGGCAGCGCTGGAGCCTGCCAGGAAGGTGTTTTTTTGATGTATAGCAAGGAATGTTATTGATCCATGCCTGGAGAACACTGTTGTACCACGACAGATGAGCTGGGCTAACACAGACATTGCTGGTAAATCATGGCCCTGCAACGGGGGCTTGTTTATTGGGAAGGAAACATGAAATGACTTTGTGTTTGCAGGTCTCAGGAGCGTTTGAGAATTTTTTTTGAAGAGTGAAGCTTTGTGTTTTGTCAACTATATTAATTTCTGAGTTCTTTAAACGCAAAGCATTGTTAATTGCAAAGCATTGCCTGTCTCAACCATTATGTTGTGTTTCCAACTGAATTTAAAAGGACGTGAGCGATACAGAGTGTGAGATTTGCAGAAATGGGCCCTATAAGCATTTATTCCTGCCTTTTCCTCATGTTGGGTCTCAATTCCTGTTTTCAGGAAAGCCTGGGTGCATCCATGCTTCTCACTTTGATAGGGATGAGATGCTTCAAAATACACAGAGGCAATAATGTGTAAGTTTGAACTGGGAAATGGCAGGAATATCTGAGTGTAAAGCAGAACGGAATAAAATAGTCAAACAATATTGCTTGAATTGAAAGGACTCCTCTACTCAGTTGGTTCTGCACCAATGTACATGGATTTTTTCAGAGGCTCAGTCAGTTGGTGCTGGATTAAGTTATATTATGCTGTATTAAAGACCCCACACATGTTGGTAATTAACCAAAGACAATTTTCCACGTATTGGTGCTTCCTTTTTCCACCCACTCATAGCTGGTGCCAATGCCTTGGAGACCTTTTCAAGTTCTTGACTTGCAGATAATTGAGAATTCATTTGTTGTGGCTTATGACTTTTAACAAATGTAAAACTAAAATAAGATTTTGTAGCTGTAATGTTGCACTTGAATTCCAGTCTGAAGGGAGCTGCAGTATGACCTTCCCAGTAAATGTAATTTTTATCATGAATGATATTTAATTGCTAAAGTAATTATAATTTCCATACTAAAGACTCCTATTTTATACTTTTATTTTATGCAGTCCCTAAAAAGCCTTTCAAGGACCTTGATAACACAAAATACTTGCTGATGGTTTTTGGATTATTTTACCTTCCACTGACTTGCTTTTTCCTTGCTTCTTCCTAGCGTAATTGTTGTCCAGTCTCCTCTGGAGGAGAACTTTTTTCCTACATATTATTAGCACCTGAACTTTTCTTATTTTATGTCTTTGCCTGTTTATTTTTTTGTTCTACCTATTTTTATACCTTTTTTTCCTCATGAATGTATTTCAGGAGATCTCACATCTGGCTGTATTTTGTATTGGGGGAAGAGATCTTGGGAAGTCATGGAAACACAAGTAGAAGCTATGTTCTGGAAGCCCAACTGCAAAGAAAAATTAACAGCAGCAATTCTGTAATTAGGAAGGATATTTTTGGTGTATATTTAGCCAGGGCAGCATTTGGACAGTTGAACCTTTCACTGTATTAAATCTTCTGATGAAGGAAATAAAGAGGAGGCTGAACTGTGACAGGCTAGGAATGCCAGCTTTTATTTAGAACAAAAAGATCTGCTGAAAACTGGTTTTAAACAGTTAAATCTGTGTTCCAGTAGTGAATTTTAGAAGTTACAAATGACTGGAATACTTTCTTCTATGGAACGAGTAGCTGCACCAGAACACTGCTCTAACGGCAATAGCTGTGCTGGCTGAACGTGTAATTAACTCTGTCCTTGGAAACCTTATTAGTTACTCATGCAAAAATGAGAAGTTCAGTACAGTGTGAACGTTGCTTCAGTCAGATGGAGTGAGGCTGGGAATTTCCCTTTCAAAGGGAGAGGACAGCACCCATTCCTTCTCCACTGATTCATCTTGTTAACATAGTAAAGGATAGCACTTCGTTCCTTTGGGAAGAGAGTCACTAATTTGGGAGGGAGCATCGCTGATTATTTAACATCAGCCTGCATTTTTATTTCATTATTATTGTTGCAGTTTGACGTTTCTAAACTTCCTGTTCCTTGTAGAGTCAGTGTATGACTCAAGCTGGAAGGGACCCATAAGGATCTTTAAATCCAACTCCCTGCTCCTCACAGGACTGCTGGAAACTCAACCGTGTGGCTGAGAGTGTCCTTCAGCTGCCCCATGAGCTCTGGCAGGCTGCGTGCTGTGTTCATTTCCTGGGACCCATTCCAGGGACAGATCTTCCTCCCACTGAAGAACCTTTTCCTAATGTCCAGCCTGAATTTACCCTGACTCTGCCTTGTTCCATTTCCCCATGTCCTGCTGCTGGTCCCCAGAGTCAGGAGATCTGCACCTTCCCCTCCACTGCCCCACTGTCAGCAATTAACTTATTTTTAATGATCTCTTTATCAGATTTTTAGCTTTTGCTGTTTGGTTTTTTTCCCCTGCACTGCTGATTTTTTTTGACAGTTCATATATTTTTATAACAAAATACTTCAGGGCAATTTTCCAAGTAAAAGTCACAAACCTATAGGGAAGAAGGAGATTTTTATTCGTCTGTGGTGGAATATCTCTCTTTTCAGACCCACATTACTGGAAAACTTTCATAATCCAGGTGCACAAATAAAGAAGAAGTTAGCTAATGTACCATTAATGAACAGAAATTCTACACATGGTTTGTAAGAATATTCCTTCTCAGATCATGTTAGTGGAATCCAGGGAGAGGCAGAAACAACATCATTATATGTGGGAAAATCTTATTTCAGTCCAGAATCCAGCATCATCCTTTGCTTGTAATTTGCTTTCTAGGACTGCATGGGCCTGCACAGCAAATCAGGGTTTTCTCCAGAAGAATCCATGCATGGTCACTGATTCAGTAGGAGCATTCTGTCTCATGTAGTGCTTTCCCCAGTTTTCCAAGGCATACTGAGAACAAGATATCAAATTATTATCCACTTACTGTTCTTGGAGTAGTGCTCAAGTGAATATAGGTGTGTGTATATACACAGGGCACCTTTTGCTTTTCCAAACCAGAGGTGCACAGAGTTGTCTCTAATCCTATTGAATGTTGCTCTAATTCTTTGTTGTCCATCCCAAACAGATTTGGTGTTACATGCACACACTGAATTGCCTTGGTGTCCCTTCGTTATCAGCTAAATGCCTGGAATGACTCAGACATGGGAATAACAGCAGAATGTGGTGACTGCTGGGATTACTCATGTGAATGTTCTTTTTCAGAATGTAATTTTTTTTTTCCTTTTGTATTTCAGGTGATATTTGAATCTGTCTCTCTGAAAGGACATCCCGGGTACATAGCTGTGGATGAAGTCAGAGTTCTCGCCCATCCCTGCAGTGAGCACTCTTTGTTTTTTCTGGCTGTACCAGCATGTTATAGGCCACAGTTTGCAGTCTAAAGGAGTGACTGACCCAGCTGGGTCAGCACTAAAATGTCTTGTATCCCTCCAAGACCCCTAAGGACAGTCAGCCTTGCATTATTACCTCCCTTTGCAAGTTGTGCAAAAGGCAAAGCTGCTCTCAGTTTATAGCTAGTGGAATTTTCTCTTCTTTACTTGTTAATAAACTGATGGTTTTATTATTTCTGAATCTTATTGCTGTAGAAGACAATCTAAACAGCTTCTCATAATAACCTGTGTGGTTAACTTCTGAAAAGAGCAACCAAACAAATTGTTTCAGTGTTTCCTTGCTAAGAGGCCTGTCCCAAAGGTTGGTCAGTCTCAACACATTAGATCTGCTCAGAAAGCTGTAAAGAGATTAAAAATAAACCTTATTCAGACACTGCACCTATACAGGAGTAGAAACTAATGCAGGTTCATTACACTACTCAAAAATGTTGATGTTGCGTTTCGTCTATTGCAGACACAACCATAACCTGAGATTTATTTACTTTTTTATGTTTAAAAAAGCATTGAGCCTCAATCTTTTAGTCTGAACTTGTTTGGTTCCTTTGGACACCTTCAGTGGGACTTGAGGGCTTTGTATATTTTCTGTATGTAATGTAAGTTTCTTGTAAAGATTTTTCGTAACAACCCCTCTTCCTGGCTCATGGTTTCAGTAAGTCAGTGACAGCTGCTCACAAAAAAATGATAGATCATATGGATGGAGTGAAATCAACTGCTTTTGCTGCGATCAGAATGTCAAAGAACATCTGCCATTCGATGTGGCAGACATGGTTCTGCTCAAGTTTAACAGGACATTTCTGATAACTGCAGTATGCTTAATTGCTGCTTAAGTAAATTATATTTGTGTTTACCATGTGCTCATTGCTCGGGCCTTTGGGTGCATTTACTTCGTTAAGGAATACTTACAGTCTGTATTAACCAGATGTTGCTGATAACTGGCAGCATCCAGACAAATCCCCAAGTGGTCTGTGCCTTCCACGGTGTGCTGGGTGATCACTGGCAAAGGGGCCACTAAACAAAGCACGGGGCAAAGCCTCAACAAGAAAATGATGGGATTTAAAGCAGTTAGGCAGGATGCTGTGTCATACCCCTGCTTAATTAAGTAAACTGATTTTGAATCCATTTCTTCAAGTATATACATGTCCTTCTTCAAAATTAAGTATGTTCTTGGTGACTCAACACCAAGATGATTCAAACAGGGTTGGTTGTTTGGGTTTTTTTTTTTAATTTGTTTGCAACTCCCAGCATACAGAGCTCATTACGAGCTGCAAGTTCTCTGCAGTCTCTGTAAATTCTTCTCCTGTCTGGTTCCCAGTGCTGCTTTTGCTGTTCAGCAGTGGCAGTCACCAGGGTGAATGTCACCCATGTGTTCCCTTTCCTTGTACGGGCTTTGCCCCTCAGATTCATTTTGCAATTGTTATAAATCAAAACACAGGGACCATGAAGCTCCTGGTGACCCTGGAGGTTACTGAAATCATTGGTCTTATTTCTTCATTTCTGCTTTCCCTTCACAGATGACAGTATAGCTGGCAAACCAAAGCCAGGAAAAACAGTGAAATGCTCCTAATGACACAGTAATACAGAAAAATAAATATATTGCTGGTGCTGCTTCTTTTTTCTTCTTTGTCCTGTGAAGAAATACCCTGGAATATCCATTTTCCTTATGCTAAAAGCTCACTGGCTCTGTCTGTCCATCACAGGACAACCCATGCTCCAGGGATTTTGGGATTGGTGGGACTCTACACCTTTGTGTTTGTAGCTGACTTAGAGCTGCCTACTAGACTGCAGGCACAAATACCAGAATTATCCTGAAATACCACAGAGAACATTCTGAATGTCACCCAGAGGGAGCTTTCCAGTAAACCTTGATGCAAATTCCTGATGCCCAGAAAGCAGGGTGGTCCAGAGTCAGTGTCCTTCAGGAACTGCCAGCACACTGTGTGTAGGAGGGGACACAGACGCAGATGAAAACACGTGACATGGTGTAGGCACATGTGTTCTGTGTTCATTTGTCAAACACTTGTACATCAACCACAGATGCCCACATCCCTTGGAAGCTGTTTGATCCCAATAGAAGAAGAGAGGTTATAATGTCCTCTGAAATGATGTATTTCAGTGTCTAATCATACTAGAAAAATGTACGGACGATGTTGAAAAACACTGACCTTTTTAGGCATAAGTTTATTCACTGTGTCCTACTGGAACTTTTCAAATGCTGCACAAACCTTTTTCTGAAGCCCTGCAAGAAATTAGTTCGCTTATAGGTGTTGCATTCACTGCTGTAATCTTGTTCATACTTTTCTAAGTTAAATAGAGACCTAACTCAGTCTGATATTTAATCAAAAAGATAATCCTCTGAGCTAGTTCCTTTGTGGGAAAAAAGCAATGTCTGCATTTTTAATACCACTGGTTTGATTTTGAACTAATGCTGAATTTAGTGTCAGCAAAACACTGATATCAGTGATCTTAAACTAAACCGGTGATACAATACTGTCAGTTAAATGGATATTTCATTTAATATCTGATTTGATATTGATGATGCATTATTCTAAAGGTCTAGGACGTATTTGATAGTCAATAAAAGAAAAAGGATAAAAGACCCGTGTGAAAATGGAGTTTGGGTCAGTCATGCTTGACAAGCACAAAAGCGTTTGACTTTTTTTGACCTTTTTAGAAATATAGTTTTCTGAAGAAAACTGATTACTCAATTACTCTTTATAGCAGGCACTAAGAAATTGTGAAAGTGACCATGAACTTGTGATTTGATCCAAGTCTGCGTTTTCTGATGTGCCAGGGCTCCCTAAGGTCCCTTAGGCCACCCTCTCTCAGCTCCAGCACCACCTCCCTCTGCAGGGAAGAGTTAAACACTGACGGGCAGCTTTATTTTGCAAAGCCACTTTGGCAAGGAGGGTCCCAGGGCTTTGCTGAGTGGTTGTACTGGGCGGGTGCAGCAGAGTCCATTCCTGCCTTGCTCTACCCTTGCAATCCTTTGCCTCTTTTGTCAGGAAAAGCCCCCCATTTCCTGCGGCTGCAGAACGTGGAGGTGAACGTGGGGCAGAACGCGACGTTCCAGTGCATCGCCGGCGGGAAGTGGTCCCAGCACGACAAGCTCTGGCTCCAGGTAAGGCTTCTTGTTTGATTTGGGGTTTTGTTTGCTTTTGCAAGTGAAATAAATAGGTAGAGAAAGGTTGGTGGCGAGGCAAAAATCTTTTCATCGAGATCCTTTGAGGAACTGCCTTAAATTGTTTCTAGGTGAAAGTTTAAGGTGACCAAGCATGGAATTGGGATACAGAAAATGGCAAAAATGGCCTGTGACAGCAAAATTCTGGTTTCAAGCCAATGCCGGTGTACCTGGAAACGCTCAGCCATAAAGCAGAAGAGAGAGGAAGTGGAACAGTTCTCTTTTGCTCTATTGTGCCGTCTGCTTTTCTTTCAACCTCCAAAAATGTTCTCAGCCCAGAGTCAGTGACAATTATTAAGAAGGAAATCTCAGAGGTCTGAGATGACGAATCTGGGTGGCTAAAATAGGCAATCCCAGTTTGTACCCAGTTCCTCTTGCTCCCAGCTTCCCTTGGGTGCGTTGATTGCAGATTTGGTCTGGTTCCTTTTAGTCACTCGCTAAAAGACCAAAACATTCCCTCTCTGAATTTCTTATTTGCAACCTACTGATTGGACTTGTCTGGGTGCTGCTCTTCAGGTGGGTGCAGCAAAAACCTTGAGAACTCATTTTCAGTGTTAAAGCTAGTGATGGAACAGACATCAACCCCAACATCAACACGAGGGATGTGTTTCTCAGTGAAGGACAAAATAATTTCTCCTGCCCCTCGAACTTCTCTGATATGTGGACTCCCAGCATTACCATTCCAGAAGCTTTTAAAATCGATGAGTTCTTAAATGTTTAACTTCCAAACAAGTCAAGAGGATCTTGTAGGGCCAACATAAACTTGGAGAACTCTAAAGCCAGTCAGTAGTTTTTATTCTCAACTTGGACTGATATGACTGAGGTTTTGATCACCCCATAGCTGTGACACCTGAGGCAGACAGGAAGGGCCTTTGTAGTCAAAAAATTAACAGGTTTTATCAAATTTTATAATTGACTTCAGACATTTTAATAAAATTTTAAAACAACATTTTCAAATCCAGTTTAAATCTAGGAACTGGTTTACCTAATCACAACAATTAAAATTAGTACTGGGAAAAAGGCTTAAGTTGGTGAGAAATGTAGTTGGCATTATATAAAAATGATTTTATAGTCAATACCTATGCTATTATAACAGCTGTTCTCCTTAAAATTACATTTTTAGCTGAAATTTATTTATCTATGGTGTATGTCTAGCATCCACTGAGATATATTTTTGACTTATTCTGTTTATTTTGGGTACTTTTATTAAAATCTTTCCACAGTTACAATTAGATGTCTGTGAAAACAATTCTGACCTGCAGCAGTATGAACCGTTCCCTGTGAGAAGCAGGGTTTGGGGAGGAAATAATTGCTCTTGTTAATGGAAACCTGCTTTCAATCCTCTAAAACTGCAACATTTAATGAAAATAGCCTTGGAAACACCCCTAAAAACTGTTTACTGGAAACTGGCAAAACAGCAATGTGCTTTCCTTTGAAATTCCTAATCAACTGGACAAATGAGCAAGTTGAGGTGTTTATACTGTGGAGAACAATTTCTGGCTAATTCTTCATCTGTCCCTTTTCCAGTTGGAAAAAATGTGGTCTGGCATTGGTAGAGAGGTTTACTGGGAAATGCTGGATAGACAAGGATGTCTGCTCATCCAACCAATTTATTTAAATTGCTCCAGAATCTGAGTTTTGCATCTGAAAAGGCCAAATTTACAGAATCTGTTCATTTGTAGTGTTTTCCCAGGTGAACACAAAGCCTTCAGCTGCTGTGTTTTCACATGCAGGCTGGGCCTCAAATTACACTGCATGGAACTGCATGGTCAGAGCTGCCACTCTGCAGCCTTTGCAGGAGCTCATCTCAGAGAATGTCCTGAGCTGGGAGGGACCCACAAGATCATCCAGTCCCACCCCCGGCCCTGCAGAGAGCCCCCAACACCCCCACCCTGTGCATCCCTGGCAGCGCTGTCCAAACGCTCCTGGAGCTCTGGCAGCCTCGGGGCCGGGACCATTCCCTGGGGAGCCTGGGCAGTGCCCAGCACCCTCTGGGGGAAGAACCTTTCCTGATCTCCCCCCTGAACACCCCTGGCACAGCTCCAGCCATTCCCAGGTTCCTGTCCCTGTCACAGGGAGCAGAGATCAGAGCTGCCCCTCGGGAAGAGCTGCAACCCCTGGTGAAAGGTCTGAGCTCAGTCTCCTCCTTCCTACTCTGACCAAGCCAAGTGTCCTCAGCTGCTCCTCATGTGGGTTCCCTTCTAGACCCTTCACCTTCTTTGTATCCTTAGAACACACCAAATCCCAAATAGATCTCAAATATTAAATAGAAGTGCAAACATAAATATATCATAAAATCACAGGTTTGGGTGGGAAGGGACCTTGAAGCCCATCCAGTCCCACCTCTGCCATTGGCAGGGGCACCTTCCACTGTCCCAGGTTGCTCCAAGCCCCATCCAGCCTGGCCTTGGACACTTCCAGGGATCCAGGGGCAGCCACAGCTTCTCTGGGCACCCTGTGCCAGGGCCTCCCCACCCTCACCTGTGTGTAAGAATATTTAAGGCCCAGCTCACATAGCCCTGAGGATTTCCCAAGGGAATGGCTGAGGTCTTCTCTTGACAATCTGTGCTTGTACAAAACCTCTCCCAGCAATGAACACAGGGGTCTGACTGACGTTTAGCACCCCGAGGAGTGAATCACACATGGATACACAAATGCACCGCCTGCCTGTCTTCTGTGTGGAATTATTTTTCTCTGCCTCTGCAGCAGTGGAATGGAAGGGACACAGCCCTGATGGTCACTCGAGTGGTCAACCACCGGCGTTTCTCTGCCACGGTCAGCGTGGCCGACACGTCCCAGCGCAGCATCAGCAAGTACCGCTGTGTCATCCGCTCCGACGGCGGCTCCGGCGTCTCCAATTACGCCGAGTTAATTGTGAAAGGTACGAGCCTCAAACCAGCACATGGATGCAACAGGAGGGTTCCCTCCTGGAACACTGCTGTGTATAAAAATTGGCGTTTTGTTGGATTGTCTTTTATTCGTGTTAAAATAAGGGAAAAGGGTAAAAGTGATGTGGATTTAAGTCGGTATCTTGAGTGTTTGGGTTTAAACTTTGGACATGGCCCTCTTTGTAAGCTTTTGTAGTGAAATGTGGTGGCTGGGGAGATTTCTACTGTTGTCAGCTGAACAGTTTGGCTGTCAGTCAGCCTCACCTGCTTTCCTTTCCAGTGTTTTATCAGGCAGAAATAACCTTGTGATGGAGCACTGCATGTCAGGAGAGACTGCTCAGGGCTGCTGGCAGGAAAAGCTGGGATTGATTCTGCTGACGTCCTGAAGTCCAGAGGAGAAGCAGTAGCTCTTGAAGGGAGTTTGGATTTTAGCCATGTTAATTATTGTGATTCAAGAGCCTGAAACATGCAAGGTGTCTTAATCTCACCTCCATGAGGCGTGTGGTGAAGGGCTGTTCCCTAGGTTGGGTTTTTGTTTATTTTTTAAACTTACCTTGAGCTGCACCACAGGAATGCTCACTGGCTCTTGGGTGGTGAGTTCAGAAGGTGGCTGAGTTGTTCCTGAGGTACTCTGTGTTTGGGGTGAGAGAAATGTCTGCTCACAGGGTATAATTTCATTGATCTAAATATTTCACTTTTTTTTTAACGGAGGGCAGCTGCAAAAATGAGATCAAGTTGTCCACTGTGCTGCTTTCTGCCAACTGATTCTGTCATTTGGTGATCAGATGCCTTTATAGTGCCTGGGAGCGTTGTGCAGATGTTCAGATGACACAAATCATGAAGAGAATGCTTGTGCTGGATGCCAAGTGCTTGTAATTCCCACTCGGTGATCTTGTATCTTGTTCAGATCTGGAGGAATTAATTAATGATTAAAAGGGAATTGAGTTGCCAGGAGTGGCATACCTGGGATTGTATCACAGCTAAACACAGGGAAGGCAGCCTTCCAGAGCAGCCAGGTATCAGAGCATTCCAAGCTGAGTTAGGTGCCTGGAACTTCATGTTTGTTGATACAAGTAGGGAAAAAATGGGAGAATAAATTAAAACCATGAATGGCTGGATGTCCACCAGGAGAAATGCTGAGGGATTCATTGCTGGATTGCTCAGAAAGATGCATCCACCTGAAAGAAACTCTAAGGGAATGATACTGTTGTGGGAAGGTGCAGTCCTGCTCCTCATCCCTGATCAGGAAGCAGGTGAGGTCAAGTGGCTCATTTGAGGTCAGTTTGGTGCCACCCTGTGACACTCTGGGACTTCCAACCAGCCTGACTAATTGTAGTGTGAATAATAGCAAATTTGTAATGCATGTGCACAGGCTGAAATGAAAGCAAATTGGAATTGTTTCATTCTGAAGAGATGATTATTGAATTGTAATAATGTCCTTGAGCATACATTCAATTAGTCTGTAATTGAGGTTTTGCTCAATTGATAGTCCTGCTCCTAAACCTGCTAAATCCAAACTGAATCTCTGCTTCTCATGTGTCTTCTTTTGATCAGATGAACATAAATTCAAAGGGTGTTTCTGCAGCAAAGATTAAGATTTAAAAGTGTGTCTGTGTATCTTTTTAATTGAAAGATCTGTTTGCTTCCCTATGCATAAGAAGTTTTATTGGAGTATTTAGAACAGAAAGTACTTTACATTTCTCAATATTGAATGAAAAAGTTTGGTGGATATCAAAACAAAGATTTTGCTTTGAAAGGCACACACTTTTATATCCTAAATTGCACAGTGAATACCTGTTTCAGCAAATGAAATGGTGAATGAAATGAAACACACGCCACCTTGCTTGTCTGGGGACACCTTCACTAATAAAATATTGTAAAGTAATTACTGGCAATCTTATACAAAAGAACATAACTGTATTAGTGCCAAATTATTACGGAATGTTTAGTGGCAGGAGATACATTTGTAATACTGGGACAATGCTGTTCTGCAGGCAGCTGTTTGCTGGATGTGCTAATGCTGCTCTGTCTCCTGGCTTGTATAAATGACAATACATTTGTTCTCCTCTGCACTCTCCAATGATAACAGGCAGGCCAGAGAACCCTGTCATTTCCATCTGCACCCCTTGCCATCCTTTGGTGCTCCAGTGGAAATAGCTCTTCTCTCTTTCTTACCTCTCACTGTGGCACAAATAGTAATTTAATACAATTTTGTACAGGGCAGTTTAAAAAAAAACCAAAACCTCAGAGATTCTCTGTCTTGCTACACTGCTCACACCTGAATGGAACATTTCTTGCCTGTAATTTTCTTTTAAGTAAAAGCTGCGTGGCAGTTACTCGTGTTCTGAGCAAACTGTAGGCTTTGCTTGTGTAAAGATTGTTTAAAATACTGTGGAAATGGGCTGGAATCTTATCTTTTAAGGTGTCTATTAATGCTGGTGTCCTTCCAGGGCACTTGTCACATTAGGTAAGGCTGTGGATAACATTTTGAACTCTGTGGGGGTGTATAGAGGACTGTTTGCATTTGGGGTTTTTTTTTTCCCTGATCCCTTTCAGATACTTTGGATACTCAAATTGATTACTCAATATATGATGGGAATCCGTGCAGAGTGATAAAGATGGAATATTACAGCATCCATAACCTGTTTTCCATGAGCCAGTTTTTCTGAGATTTTCACTCTCCAGAAGTCTCTCAAAATTATTTTGCTGCTACCTGTTGCTACCTTAACATTCTTTTAAGGCTCCTGGCAATTCCTTAGGGTCTGTTCTGCTTCTGCAGGGGTGGGAGGAGCCCGTTGAGCCTCTCTACAGACCTCTAAGGGTGTGTTGTAGTTCTCTTCAGCTTTGTCTTAGTTGATTTTCAAAGTGTTTGGTTGAAAAAATAACCTGTCTCTTACCTGAGTGGCTTTCTGTCATGGCTGTGATTTTTGGGACAGCTCGCTTTTAGCAGGCTTTTATCAGCCACACGAGGAGCTGATGCCTTGAGTGACACCAGAGGGAGAGGTGGGTTCCCTGCCAGAGTTGTTTACTGTTCTCTCTCTGGGTCTTTTCTGGTGTGATGCTTGTCACTGTAATTCCACCATCTGTTTATTAACTCACCAGGTACACACTGAAAACTGCTCGAGTGATCTGAGCAGGCACTGCAATTTACAAAAAACCCCCACCCAAACCACAAAACAAAGGAAAACAACGTAGCCACAAGCACTAAACAATGAACTGAATCAAAAAAACCCTGTCAAGTTGTTGGAGTTGAGATGAGTGTGAAAAACATGATAAATAATCAGCTATTTAAATAAATCTTTATAGGGAAACTTCTCCAGTATGAAATGATCTGTGAAAATTTCAGATTTACAATTCTAAGACAGACTCATCAAGGAAAAGCTCTACAGGTGCTTTGGCTGTCTCAGTATTTATTACTGGAGCTGACTCCAGAATAGTTTTCAGTTAATTATTCAACAGCAGGAAGTCCTATTGGGAGAAAGAACTTTCTGGAGCTTAAAAGTCAAAATGAAAACATCTCTGTTTTTCAGCTGAGCCTGATCTTGGGCTGGAGCTGGTTTTAGAAATATCAGACCAGGCTTTCCACTGATTTCCTTGAAAACAAGAAGTTGAGTGTGGGTATGGCAGTGTGTGATGTGTGTGTAACACATGATCTGGAATGTGTTCCTGGGATGAAATGATAATTGTTTTCCATGTAATTATATGGGACACTCGCCAACTCCAAAGTTTTTTTTTCACTTCTTACAGAACATTTATGGAGAGATGTGATGAATATGAAAAATACCCTTTAAAGTCTTTGGGTATTAGTTTGTTTATTTTTTTTTTTTAATATTTTCATGCCTGATGCACAGATGGTTCTGGACCCTGAGATACTCCTGCCAAATGTGCTCATTAAAACAGACAAAACATCCTTGCCAGCATGGGGTAATATAACCCCTGCTGGTGATGCTCAACTCCCCTCACTTCACCCAGGAGATGGGCTATTGATATGAGAAGTGGATTCTGTATTGCCACCGTCCTCTTTTGCCATCAGGGGGCTGGAAGACCATGTCCCTTCTGTCCCTTAGAACCATTTGGGAGACAAGCTTAGCTGTGGTTCAGATTTTACTCTTAAAAAAGTATTTTCCCATGTGCATTAAGAAGTAGCTGGAAGGTGTGAAAGCTCCTATCTGAATTTATCAGGTCCATCCAGATTACAGAAGTTTCTGGGCATGTTTGAATTCATCTGCCTGAGTTGTGCACATTAATCAAGGCCCTCAAAGTTATCACCGTGTGAGCGGGAGTCAGTCCCTGGCTGGTGCTCCCAGCACTGTCAGGACACTGATAATGAGGGTTCCCTCAGGCTCCCTGCTCTCTCTCTCTCTCTATTTTTTTCCCAGATTACACGGGTACAGCCGGTGTTCAGAAGGTCCACGTGGTGCTGTGAGGAGCTGAGCACAGATTTGATAGAACACATAATGATGTTGCTCCTTTGAGCACTGCACCAGCACTGAGTGGGAGGGCGCATCCAGAATGTTTGTGAGGGTTATGCTGCCTGTGAAATATCTGAACGAGGGAGAATGGCTCTGTCATTAATAGAGGATCTGAAAAATCCCCTTCGTCCTTTATTTCTTTGCAGTCACAGTGGTGTAGGGAACGTAGCACTCCCTTCCTTGGTGTTGGCTGGTAATTACCTGAACTTGTCACTGCTCTGTTTAATTCAGAGCACTTCGGTAGCAGTTGCTTTAACTCAGTTTTAATCCTTGGGGTGGGTGTGTGGTGAGAAAAGGGGAGGCAAAGAGATTACAAACACTCACCAAGAGCTGCAACTCCAATTTCTCTTCTTTCCATCCAAATTAATATCTGTGGAGCGAATGAAGGAGATGGAAGACAAAGCTGTATTGCAGATTTTCAGTAGTGTGAAACGTGAGTCCTCTCAAAGGGAAATATTTCCCTCTCCTTATGTTTAACTTCCAAAGTAGGGCTGGGAAGTGAAGCCATTTCCTTGAGAAGTGATTAATGTGCAGTTTATCTGAAGGATCCAGTTTCCAGCATTGCATCCAGTGCCACCCAGACTTGCAGTAATGGTCCAGAACACGCTTTCCTTGTTTCTCTTGTTTATGTTAATCAACGGGGTTATAAATGAAGATATTCAGGAGGAATACAAAGTTACAAGGGATACAAGGCAAGTTCATAAACTAATGGTGTATTCTCTGTTCAGCTTATGTTTTTCCCACTTTTTAATTTCTCTCTTCAGCAGCTTTTTTGTTCCTGTGTAGGATGAGCAGGGAGCATTGGTTTAAACTTGACCTTGTTTCTGACAACCTGGGGAATGATAAAGGTTTTCCTGTCACACCACTGAGGGTCTTGACTAAATACATGATATACATGCAAACCTTTTAGTTTCTGGTTAGATTTATTAAGGAGGTTTAAGGCAACTGCACAGAGATTAACTCAGGACAGTTGATGCTCAGAAAAGAACATAAAATGCCAAGAACACACCCCAGTGCCTTTGCTACCTGGGAGTGTTCTTGCAGTGCATGACCACCAGATATGTGCCATTATAAAACAAACTTGGCAGCTTTTCATTCTTCTTTGTTCCTTTTTAATGTACAAATTTTCATGGAAGTTGATTGTTAATGATGCTCACGTGACATTACAATTCAAAATTACACTTTTTGGGTTTTTTTGCTTATGACTGAGCTTAAAGACTTAGCACAAAAGATGAGTCACGTTCATTGTTAACTCTCTTCTGCTCATCTCTCCTCTGCCTGCTTAATTGTAGGGAAGTTATTAATGGGCTGCTCCTGAAAAATAGAATCTAAACCTGTTCCTAATTTATCCACCCTGTGGTTACAATGCTGTTAACTGCTTTTCATTCAAGAAAAGTCCCTTGAAGTATCATCTGTCACCACTCATGGATGTTGGGGAAGATTCTGGTATGGTTCAGGCAGAGTTGGACATTTATGGGATAGAATTGTTGAGTATGAGCTGTTACCTCAGCAGGATGGAGATACCCCTTTCACATTAAAATGTATTTCTTTTGCAGCAGAGAAAACTCCCCCACACTAAAAAAGTAATGTTTTACTTGATGTGAGATGCAAGCTAAGATGCACCAGATTTCTTAGGAAGAAAGGAAGATTGTTAGTACGAGGCCTTTAACAATAAACCTGCAAAACAAAGGGGGTATTTGCAACACAGTGAGAGCTGCAGATCCCATCTGGGTGGGAGAAACCAATTAATTTCCAGAGAAAGGAGGGAACTGTTTCTGTAGCTGCAAATTCCCCAAGCCAATGCGCTTATTGGAACTTCTAAAAATTTTGCAGCACCAGACTCTAAAGAAGCTCAGACACTGAATCTCTTTCAGACATGCAGTAATCCCTGCAGCTAACAGGCAAAACTCTTGGATTTGTTGTAGGACACTGAACTAAGAAGTTGAAAATCACCTATAGAAGGGGAAAATTCTGCCCTGAGCCAGGTGCTGATAAATTCCCAGTCATCTTTGGCTTGATTTGAGCTTTAATTTTTTTGCTGGCAGCATCTTGTGAGTCTGCACAGTTCACGGTTGGGTATCTTAGGATGTGTGAAATGTATGCCCAGAGTTTATTTTTATTGTTTTTAAACAAACTGCAAGGCAAGATATAAACCAGTTAAAATTATTTCTTGCTTCCTTACCTTGCCCTGATTTATTGAACTTAACTTTCTTTGGCTTTGTACATCCTGAAGCACCTTGGATTGTGGTGAGGTCTAAGCCTTCCTTGAACAATTTCTTCTGTGGGTGCTCAGTCCTCAGAGACTTCCAGGTCTGTGTGCCAAACACACTCTTCCCCCCTCATTTTAACACACCACTACAGACTCTGCGAGGTTAAACCCCTCTGCTGGTTTCGAGGTTGGCATTTACAAGTTGAGCTTCTATTCCTAAAGTAAAAAAGGTTGAAAGTTCATGAGGAAAAAAATGAAAAAAAGCTCTGTAAACACTTGACTGATGGGGCTAAGGATACTGGCATTAAGGCAGCTCCAGAATCTTCTTAGCTTCCAGTCTGGGAGATGGCAAAAGGCTTTTGAAGTGTGTGAGTGGTGCTGAATGGAGAGCACTGCGAGAGTTCGTGTCAGGAATTCAGGTGAATGGGATTTTTAAAGTTCCCGTCGCATTTAGCTCTGAGTGCTGGAGCTGAGCTGATTTGCTTTCCGAGCCCGTGTGGCTGAACTCCAGGGAGCAGCTGATGTTGATTATGTTTGCATTTGTCCTCTGTGAATGAGGAGATTAAAGAGGCTGTTGCGGTGTTAAGGAAAGAATGATCACTTTGAAGTTCGTTCTCCGTTCAACGCCGAGACTGTGAGACAAGAAAACAGCCAGAATTGCACTTTGGAGTGGAGGTTTTGCAGCCCTCCTTTTCCACCTCTACCCAACTGAAGAATGCTTCATTTTTTGAAGCAAATACTATCCCAGCATCCATTCCAGCTGCAAGCTGATGGAATACTTTTCTCATAGAATCAGCCCCTCAAACCTGTTGCTCTGCTTTCCAGCTTTGCTCTGATGTGCTAATTTTCTGCCATGGTAAATACCTCCCCTGGTGCTGGGAGCCTGCTTCAGGTCACATCCTCCCCATCACCCCTGTCCAGCTGTGCCTTTTAAAGATGCTTGAGATCTAAGACCAGAAGCCTGCTGAGCAACAGGGTGATAGTTACACCAAGCCCTGCAACTGTTTTATTAATTGGCCTAGAAATTTGAGAAGAAAAACCCATTATATGATGTTTCCTAGCTCCCAAAAGTCCATGCTGCCTGCTGAATAGCTGCACTATGACACCTTCAAGGTGAACAGGAATGATTTTAAACTAAAATAGGAGAGATTTAGATTAGATGGTGGGATTAAATTCTTTACTCAGAGTGTGTTGAGGCCCTGGCACAGGGTGCCCAGAGAAGCTGTGGCTGCCCCTGGATCCCTGGCAGTGTCCAAGGCCAGGCTGGATGGGATTTGGAGCAGCCTGGGACAGTGGAAGGTGTCCCTGCTCATGGCTGGGGGTGGGATGAGATGGTCTTCAAAATCCCTTCCAGCCCAAACCATCAGTGATTCTGTGATTCTGCTCTGCTCTGGTGCCAAGATGCACAAAACCCCTGTCTTAGAAAGTTATTCCAGTCCTCTTTCTCCTTTTTTTTCTAACCAGGTTTCTCTCCAGTGCCTCTCTTGCCTCTGTCTCTCTTTCTCAGCAGGAAACTTTCCATCAGTGCTTGTTTGCGTGTGAGGAAGATGCAAATAGCTGCAAGACTTGGGCTCTCTCTGTTTGGATCCCATAAATCAGACTTTGCATATGCTTTACTGTCCTATTTATTACCCTGCAGCTATGACTGACTTACATGACAGACTACAACTTGCAAAGTGTTTGTTCCCTCAGCAGGGTACAGACACAAATTAAAATGGAAGAGGTTTGGATTACTTGCTTCTGTAATTTTCTTTTCTTTCCTTCGTATCACAGCAAATCCTTCTTTTGCAGCTGCTGCTGCTCAGGGCTTTGTGACTGACCCTTGTGAACACTGCTGACCATATCATGCTGCCTTTTGATCAGCAGTGTGGTATTACTGAGTCTGCTGACCCAGACTGCTCATCAAACAGTGATTTATCAGTATTTCCCATGATTTGGAGGCTGAAACTCGAAATATAAACACTTTTGTGCTTGCTCTTACATTGTTTTCTCTCACCTCCCTTTTACTTAACCTTTGCCTGTGCTCTGCTTGAGGAGCCTTGCAGATAATTTGCTTTTTGCTTGTGTCGAGAATATGGTACTTCAAGGATGACCCAGAATTTTGATTTTTTTGCCTTTTGGTGAGGCCATTCAGAGCATGCAGCAATCGCTCAGCTCATGGAAGGTTTTGTGATCATTGTTGCAGTCACAAACCCAACTGCTCTTGAGAACTGAAATCTTGTCATAAACAAGCATTTTATGTAAAATTTTATATATAACCACCAGAATTCCTTACGAATGTTTCATGAATTTCCCTTACAGGATTTAAAATGGAGTAATTAGGAAAAATACTTTTTTTTGTCTCTACGATAGAACTTTTTCACCGTTTTTTGCATGGTGCTCTCCAATCCTGGCCAGTGGGATATAATTCTGCAGTAGCTGACACTGCATTTAGTCAAGGAGACTAAGGAAAATCATTCTGGTATTGAATTATCCTCAAATTCACCATAATGTCTTTATATCTCATCCTCATGGAGTATCAGCACTGTTACAGTCTTTAGAGTGGGATTATTGGTGTTTCCTGAGCAAAAAGGGAATTTTAATAGCCTTCATTAAAGCTGTGATAGTTTCAATAGGGACTCAGCTGTTCTCTCTTCCAGGATTTACTTTCAGCAGAGAGGATGAGAATTTTCTCTGTGGTTCAGCCCCAGGTGTAGCAGCTCTGCACTCATAAGGAAGTTTTATTGTTTTTCATGTATCTCACCTCATTTACAGCTGTCATGACAGGAAGAAAAAAATGTTTCATCTCATTCCCCCTATTGTAAAATGCAGGCCCCAGAATTCACAAGTCACTCTTGCATCATGAGCAGTACTGTATAAATAAAGCAGAGGAGTCTTCAAAAAAGATTGTGATTGAAAGGTTTTAAATTATAGAAAATCTCACCAGCCTTAGATAAGCTCTTTAAATACTTAATTATCTTCCCTGTGTAGTGTCTATACCTTACTTGAGTTGGATGTTTCCAGCTTTTCCATCTAACTGATCTTAAGGCTTTCTTCTAAATATAATCAATCATGAAGTATTGAATGTGAGCTCGTATTGACCACGATCTTGGCTTTGTTTGGTTAATTTATGTGTCTTAGGTGCCTCTTTCTGTTTAAGAACTGCTGTCAGTTCTGGAGAAAATATATCAAACTGGACTTTCAGGTAGATTTGTGAAATATTTTATTTTTTTCCCACCATGAATACTTTTTCTTACCAGGCTTGTTCTCTTTATTGTAATGGAATGGGGGGAGTTTTAAGCACATGGATTTTTATTAATATTTCTTTCCCCAATTCTAACATAAAGCTCTTGAGCAGAGACAAGGCAAGGGACTATAAACATGGGGAAGGAAAAGCATTTGTTCCACAAGGAATGCTTCACGTGGCAGGAGATCATTGCCTGAGTGGTGAACTTCTGCATCAAACAGTAACAAATGATCCATGGATTAATGAGAAAAAGTCCTGCAGATCTCAAAAATGACTGATGGAGACTTGATGGAAGTCAGTGGTTTTCAGTTCAGGTGTGGTAAAAGTTAACTTTATTTTTTTTTTTTTAAAATCAAACAGCCTTTTGGTGTTAGTCCCAGAAAGAAATGCCTTGAGCCCACCCCAGAAGGGATTTCTGTGCCACAGAAAAGCTTTCAGATCTGGGACATGCAGGATTTTGCTGTGTGCTCCTGCACCACATTTCTAACTCTGCCTACACACCATGAAGGCTGAACTTGTTCCACAGCATCAAAATGTGTTCCCTGGCATGTTCAGTTTGGGGTATTTTGAGGGAATATGGGGACTCCTGCTCACCTACTGTCCCAGGCCTTGGGGTCTGTACATGAGTGCCTTGGGAATCCTGTGCTGTTTGATCAACACTGAACTGCCCAGCAAAAGTGTGAGCAGAAGGATAAATGAAGTGATATTGTGTGTGACCTTGTCGTTCTGAGAGCTGTGAACTCCATCCCGGTCACCTTTGTTCTCAGCTCCGCAGCACGTGGAGTTCAGCAATTCATCCAGGACATAAATTGCCCAGATTTGGAGTGGGATTGTAGCAAAAGTTTTTTCAGAATCCCTTCCATTTCTCTCTGTGTTTAAGTCCTTTAACTCTGACAGGAATAAAGCACAAAAAGTATTTTGAGAACTGGCAACCAGACTGTCACCAGCAATGAGGTGAGCTGGTGGTCTGACCACGATGGGAATGAGATGCACGTGCTTTTGGTGTCAATGAGCCTCAGATTTTGTTTGGTGCTGTCTCTCCTACCCTTTTCCTTTTAGTTTTTGCAGGAGTATTGAGTGGTAATTTCAATCCTCCCCAGTTTCTCGCAGGCTCAGGAATGCTTTTTGTGAAATACCAACACCTCTCACCCATCATTGCAGCTCTCAGGGTGAACAGCACGCTGTGCAGCATATTGGAATTTCTAGCATTTATTACTGCCTCAAAATGCATTTTGTGGAAAAAGAAGGAATTGATCTTTTGGTGTAATACTGTGGAGTCTCTCAGAGGGAACAGCCTAAATCAAGAAGTATGTTTCAAGGCTGAGTTTTAAACTGGAAATAAACAGAAATACAGCCCAGGAGAGGGAAGGCTGGGAGGAGTGTTGTGGTCTGCAGGGTATTGTGAAACTCTGTGTATCATAAAAACCTGAAATAAAAAGAGAAGGATTGAGTGGTAAAGAAAGATTCACCTGGTTTTCACATGACTTAACTGGTTAGCAGGCACTTGTGTGTCTGCCTGTTCCATGTGTGGTGTTCGATCACTAGGGCTGGTGTGCTACTATTGTTGACTTTTTATGGGAGGTGTGGGGGATTTTTGAAACAAATCCTGAAGTTTTCTTCATCCCTGGGGTTTTTTTATATGGTCAGAGAGAGGGAGGGCTCCTACCCAGAGTGATCCCTTCTGGTTAATGTCCAGGGTGTTGGATTTTTTTTGGTTTCGTTGGGTTTTTTTACATCCAGAATTTACTGATGCTTAGCAAAGGCCCGGTTTTTATCATTTAATTTTTATTTTTGCTGCTTAGATCTCAATAGTTTCCCAGCCTTAGCTGTGGGTTTGCTGTTTTGGTTTTTTTGTCTGTCAAGTTTGCCTTGATCATTTCAGATAAGTGAACCTGCAACATGACCTTAAGTGTGAGGGCTTTTTCCGTGGCTCATGGTGTTTGAGACAGAGCCTCCCTGGTTGTTCCAGCTAGAAGATAATGAAATGGAGTGAAAGGGGGGGAAGAGCTGAACAGATGTATTTACTTGGAAAACACAACTTTGTGCTCACTCTCCCAGCTGGCATATGAACAGACATATGTAAACCACGGAGTGTCTGTGACCCCTCAGCGCATGCAAAACACTCCAGAATATTTTTACACGATGTGCTCATAGGACTTGCTTAACTCTCTAAAGTCTAAGCAACCTCAGAGCCATCTTTGCTCAGTGGCAGCTGAACTTACTTTACCTGCATTTTACTCCTGGGATTTTCGGGGTGGGGGATGTTGTAGCGGTTTAGCAGAGGGTTGTAATTCTGCTTCAAAAGCAGTAATGGCTGGCACAGATGGATCAGGTTTATCTGAGGTGTCAGCAGGAAAAAAGAAATGATATAAATGTATATCAGCAATGGACTTGCTGCTTACCTGAGCATGGCTTCCACAATGATGCTGGCAGGAACTACAGGAAAATAAACTTTTTAACACAAAGCATGATCTGAATATCACGTGAGAGCTTGAAGAAACAGCCTTCTGAAATTCACACTGTGCAGGTGGGGAGGTGTTCTAAGGAAAGTTATTTCAAGTGGCTGTGTACAGTAAATGAGCAGCCTCCAGTATTTGCTGCACTCAGTGGTATTTCCTGTGCTGCCTGCTTGAAAAGCTGTAAAAAAGGGAGGGCTCTGTCTTGGATCTTTGTGTCAGCTCTGAGGTTTTTATATGCACCTGCTCGTTGCCTCTCTCATTAGCTGCTCTCCAGGGCAGCAATCGGAGTGACAGCTATAACGTTATCCACTCACAGGCACCTCTGCCCACATCACAATGTTTTGCTGCAGGTGAGGTGATAATTTTCCTTGCATCAATCAAACTTTTGTCAGTGAGATCAGACAAATGGCCCTCTGGATCTTGCAGCCTGTATTTATCCTGTTTTCAGTCTGAACAGGAGAAAATACAGTAGGTAATTCGGGTGGATGGAAATGGAGGAAATGACTAATAATTGGCCAGTAAGACCCTTGCATTGATAGGGTTATTCCACAGCAGTAGAGGTTTATTTACAATTCCAGTGGTGTGAGTCCTTGTATGGGACTGGACTATTGATACATGTGGCTTTATATGTGTTTTTGTAGAAAGCAAAAGAGGAAAGGCACTTTATTCAAAATGTAATGTTAACATTGCATGTAAAATATGTATATTTTTAAATTTGTTTCTCCATTAGGTTACAGTCTCTAAAAGGTGCTTTCTCTTACCATTTGTGTCTATTGACCAAACCAATTTTCCAAGCAGTCGTGTCACAAACCAAGAGCAGAGAAGTTGAGCTTGTTGGATATGTGAGGTTCTGTGTTTATATCCTTGGGGAGAAATGGGTCAACTTTTATGATCAGACTATGATTCAGAAGTGCTTTGTGACAAAATGTGTTTAAGTAACTGTATCCAAACCAAACCCCAGTGCTGTATTAGAACAAAGCACAACAGCATCAGTGTGGCACAACTTGGATTGCACCCCAGGGTTCTTCTGGTGCCATTGACCCCTGCAGACACCACCAGGTCTTGCTTATCCTAGAAGCTCATTGTAGGGGAAAAAGCCATCTCTGCTTGCCAGGCCTGGGCTGTGTGTGTAGGGGTTGGCCCTTGGAGCTTTGTGCTGGTAATGGAACAGAACCCTGAGCTCTTCCCTTCTGTCTTCTCCCAGGTCCTACCTGGTGGTTATTCAAACCAGGTTTGTTGTATCGTGAGAAAGAACCACAGAATAATGTAGCTGGAAATCATAACTCAGGTTGGAAAAGCCCTTCAAGGTCATCAAGCCCAAACTATGACCAATCCCCACCGTGTCACCCAGACCAGAGCACTGAGTCCCACCTCCAGGCATTCCTTGAACATCTCCAGGGAGGATCTTTAAGGCTCCTGCAAGGAAAAAGGCTCCCTTTGTGTGCACAGCAGAGAATCAAACTGGGTATTTGCTGAACTTTTGTAAATAGATGGAGACGGGAGACAAACTAAAAGGCAGCAATTGTGGTAGTGATTACAATTCTCCAAACAAACAGAAATTTGCCTGTTAGTTGGCAATGTGAGACATTCACCTGCCAGAGCTGAGCACCCAGAGCTGAGCAGAGCAGACTTTGCTTGAAGGACTCCAAACACCTTTTCCTTGTCTGTAAAAGTGACCGAGGACTTGCTCTCTGAGGCCACTGAAATGAGTGCTCAAAACAGTCGTACTTGATATCATTTAATGTGATTATTTCTGATTATTTCTAGAGTGGCTGTAGCTCTGTGCCGGGGTAAGCTTTAACTGATGGTGTATTTAGGGCAGTGGCTGTAGTTATCCAGGAGTACAAGCACAGGCGGAGATCCTGCCATGCTCTGCATTGTGTGTGAGAGCAAACATTTACTCCAAGCCTGTATTTGTTAACTTTTGTGAAGAAATGAACCCAGGGGACTTAATGTGATATTTAACTAAATGACTGTGATTGAGGCCCTGAGGCCAATGCCATAACATGGGACAGCACATTAGGATCACTTACCTGAGGTTATACCTCAAACAATTTATCTGTTAAATGAGCTGTCTGACACCTTGGTAGGGTCTGTAGCCTGTTTTCCATTGCAGATGTTGGTATGTTCCCTTGGAGAGGAAAAACAGAAAAGCGTTCAGCAGAACCCTGCTGGATTCCATTCTCAGGAAAGTTTAAAGGTACAAACTTCATTAGAGAAATAAAATCATGAAGGATGCAGAGCGGTAAATCTTACCTGAAATTAATGTTCAGGAAGAAAACAAAATTTTGTGGAATGTACATAATTGTGCTGGTCAAAGGCCTGCACATTGCCCTGTGATGCCAGAGCTGATCCAGTGCAGCAGGTACACACGGGGGTGTTTGGTTGGAATGTGTGGCTCGGGCACCCCCTGCGCCTGGGACAACAGGGAAAGTCACTTTTGCATTTAGTTTTCTGTGGTTTGTTTGCACTGAGGGTTGTTTCGGGCTGAGACCTTGATGAATGTCAGAGGACTTGGTTGGGTTTCTCAAATTTAGTTGTCAGTGGTCAGCGTTTGCCATCTGCAGGAGTGGTAATTCCCATTTCTGTGCAGGGCAGTCTCTGCACTTAAATCCACCTGTCTTGCATTCTTTTGCCCATCCACCAAACCAGAGCTTCCCCCCTTACTTATCTCCCTGCCATATCTCTCCTTTGTTTCCCAGTTCTTCTTGCTTCACTCTGATGCTGCTCTTCTATCCTGACCAGGAAATAGGTTTCTAATTCAGGGATAAAAGGATGAGACTTGGAGCTGAGAGTCCTTGATGTCCTTAGGGAGGAATTACTCTGTCTGGAGCTCTGTGCAGTCACATGATTAACTGGATGAGGGAAGAATATGTTCCTCTCCCCTGCCACAACTTGTGCAAAAATAAGTCATTATAGCTTTCCTTGAATCCCAGAGTTTCTGTGGAGTGGGTGACCAGAAAGGAGACGTTTTTAGGTGAATATTGCTGCTTGTTGAAGTCCCTGTATCATCAAGCCACTGGCTAAAACTGTTGATGGGCTGAAAAGGAGGTTTGAATCCCGTTTTTCCAACTGAAGGATGGGCAGACCATTAGCACAGTGCCTGGGGTATCTGAAGGTCACATCAGTTATAACCAATCAGTGTTTTACTTATCAGTGATTTCAAATACAATTAGTCAACAAAAGCCTTTTATTTCTTTAAAGGCCACCTCAGGGAGTGCTGATTTTGGACAGGTTAAAGCCAGTTCATTTTTAATACCATCATTTGGAACATTGCAACAAAGTTTATTTTAGTGCAAGACACTTTACTATTCAATGGTTAAAAAGGAACTTCTTGAAAACAGCTTTTTCTTCGTGGGTTTTTGGTGGAAAAGAACCCACAGTAAACACCACTGCCATCTGTTTCAAAGAAGACATTTTGGGCTATGAATGTCCTCGCAAAAGCTGAAAAGCTTTTTAGTAGCTAAAAATGCATAATTTCAGAATTTTTGTTTGATTTTTCATTGATTTTACTGCATTGAACCAGATGGGTTTTTTTTTTCATAAAAAGCCTTCACCCAAATCCATGTGTATGATGCTTTGAGAAAATACATGGCTGGCAAATTTGGAGCTCAAGATGAAGAGAGTTTGAAGATGCAGTCTCACACATTTCTGAACACTTAAGTATGGCAAGAACTGCAGACCTGCTCTACCACCTAGGAATGATCTTGTTTGCCCAGACAGATTTTCCATGTGTAATGCACTTTTTTGCATCTGTCCACTCCCTTCCCTGTGTATTCACTAGGAAAGTAAAGGAACTTTGGTTCCAAAAAAGTCTTTTTTTCCCCCAGGGAATGGGCACAGCCCCGAGGCTGTCAGAGCTCCAGGAGCACTTGGAAAACACTGCCAGGGATGCACAGGGAGGGGTTGTTGGGGGCTCTGTGCAGGGCCAGGAGCTGGACTGGATGATCCCTGTGGGTCCCTCCCAGCTCAGGATATTCCATGATTCCACAATGGTTTTTCACTCTGAGGGAGTATTCCTCACCAAGATTTGCCACGTGAATGGAGCACAAGCTGTGTATGGACCAGAACAAGAGAAACTTCTGCATGGCTTGGAAGCTGCAGATATAACCATGGATGCCTTTATGTATCTGGAAACAGTGTGTTCCTCTAAAAGCTTGCTAATTTTATTTTTAAAAGAGAACATAAATATCTGACTCATTCTCCCATACGTCTGCTGTTCCTCTATAGAAAATGCCTTTGCTAACAATGCTCACATGTCTCTTGTCTTTTTAATAGCTAAATAAGGATTTCTGAATAAGAACCATCAAACAAATTAGTACAGATCATAAACATCTACTGGATTAGTCCTGATAAAAGATGCTGTAATTCCCCTCTCTGATTCAACCCTCTCTTTTATTGATAACTCTCCTCTGAGGAGGCTGTGCTCACAGATCTGCTTGACCTCTCTAATCTTCTCTCCCAGACTGACATGTCACACTCCTCTGGGGAAGGATTTCAGTTCCTATTCTGTGTGGTGGATTAAATAAGCATCCCTGGATTTCTGGGTACCTTCCAGGAATTTCCTCTGAGTGAACTTTAAGTATTCTGCCTCTCAAGAACTGCAGTTCCTCTCAGGTGCTGTAGCTGCTGGATTTGGACTCGAATTCTCCCAGCTGAAGCCTGCCAGCAGCAGGGTTCAGCACTCCTTTTACATTCATTCTGCACCTCCAGGCATTGTTCCTCTGAGCAGCACCCGTGGGCTCTCCCAGAGCCTTGGACCAGGTGTGTTCTGCATTGTTCCCTCTGCAGTTCATCTGATTTGGCTCCCTGTTCCCATTCCTGTATTTGTTCCTCGTCACCAGTTGTGCCCTGAAGTCTGTTCCTGGTTTTCTTGACCCTCCTCCCCCTTGTTAATGTGGAGAACTCGTTTGTGGGTGGTTCTGAGATCCCAGTGGTTTTACTGGGAATTTAATATTAATTCATACTTGGAGTCAGATGAGGTTGTAAATATATACAGGAAACCACTTTTTCTTTTATTTTTAAGAGCTATATGTGCCATCATTTCACATGCATGAAATAATGAAATTTTGGGTACTGTCTTGCTGTTATGTTAATTTTACCTCAGCATTCTTTTCTGGGTTCATAAGGACTGCACCTGGACATGGAATAGTTTTCCTGTCTTATCCCAGTGGCAGGACAATTAGTGCATCTCTGCTGGCTGCTGGCTTTGAACCACACAGGGTTGTATTCACAAGCCATCACTGTTGCTCTCTAATCTATCCAGTTCACAGGCAAGTGGAATATACCATCTTTCAGGATTGAATTACAGAATGGAAATGAAAGGAAAAAGATTAGTAAAAAAGGAATGCCTAAAGAGTAGCCTTATTCTTCAGGGAGAAAATAAAATACCTGCTGACAGCTCTTACCTTAATGATGTTCTTGCTTCTGTCAAAACATCAGACGCCCATCATTTCCACTGGCATTTGCAAGACTCTTTTAAGAGAGCAGAGGAAAGCAGAGTGTTTGGATGGGTGTTTTTTTTGTTGGAATCCCTTTCCATCGCCTCTGTTTTTCTTGAAAAGAATATTTTTTTCCCATCTGTCCCCTCTCAGGTTGATTTGAGAGGGATTTTGGGAGCAAGAGGAAGTAAAGAGTGGGTAAGATATAAAATATACCCAGGGTATAGTGTAATGTAATTAATAGTGGGAATTGCTGCTGCACAATATCCTTGCAATGGGTGCAAAAATAGATATTTGTAACATGGACAAGCTGGCACTGGGAACTGGAATACTCTGCTGAAACCAACCTCTCTGCTGTGTTTGTATTTACAAGAGACTGAAACTCCCCCTGTGCAGAGGTGCAGGAGCTTCAGAGAAGACCTTGGAGAAGAAACTCCAGAAAAGCTTCTCTTTTTCTATAGAAGCATCACCTGAATAGGAGGTTGGGCTATCTCTGTCTATGAGGGTGCCACCAGCTGCCCTGTTCTGGGGCAGGGCACCACGCTGGGCACTGAGCCTGCGAGCTGGGAATTCACCTGAGTGCCTGGTGCTGCTGGAAAGGATGGCAGACTCACACAGCAGGAACGAGTTCTACTGCTTGTTTTCTTTAGCAAACACTCTGGAACACTGATTTTTCTTTTTTGTCCACACCCACTCACATGACAGAGAGAGAAACCACAGAGAAACCAGAATCATGGAGCCTGGGCAGGGAGGATGAGGGAGGGAGGGATTCCCTGTGCAATTCCCCTTTATCCACACAGTCACTGTCACTCCCTGGGGTGTGACTGGCTGGCAGGGAGGTGAGGGGAGGATAAGAAGGAATCCAGTGCAGTTGGAAAGTGTTTTCTGTCTTGCAAACACATTCAGCACTAAGCTGCTTCTCCCAAAGCTGGATCAGTTTGTTCTTTACCTCAAGTATCCTGGTATTGATCCCATCTCCTCCCTCACTGTTCTCATGTCAGAGTTCAGGAATCAGAAACATTTAAAATTGATGTGCCATCGAAAGCAGATCTATTCCAGCTGACACAGAGTGATTTTGATTCAGCCCATGCCTTGTGCTGCTTCCCACAGGTAGTATTGCTTTTTTAATTATCTGTCTCTTAGGACCTTGCTGAATCTATTCTGAAAAATTTCGAACTCTCCTGCCCCTGGAAATTAAGATGCTCTCAGGGTTCATGTTTCATGGAAAGACAAGATCTTAATGTAAAAGTGATTTGCTTCTCTTTTCTTGGGCAAATTTTCTGTACTGGAGGGTTCATGCAGGGATGTGGTGAACAAACAGTTCATGGCAAGCCATGTGGTTCTTGATTCACTCGAAGTTTTCACTTAAATTACAGCTTTATGAAAAGTGATTTTCTCCTTTAATTGTTTTTTACTTTCTTTCTCTATCGTCTTCCTTGACCAGCTGGAGTAAAATTCAAATATAGGCAACTCTGCATTCATTCTAAGGGGCTTTTAAAGGAAATAACAGATCATGGGAAATGATATTCTTCCTCATCTCCACTACTCAGAGCAGATTTAGATTGCCTCATTACAAGTCCTATTTTCTTTACTTTGAGAAATTTGCCTTCAAAGCTTTGTTTTCCCTTTTATACCTCTAGGGAGTGGAAGTTGCCTTTCTACTTTCTGGCTTTTTTTTGGTGCGTTTTTTAACAAGAAAATTTAATAGGGCTGGTAGTTTAGAATGCACACTTAGGAAATGCATTTGGGAGCTCCTCTAAATGTAGGGGATTGTCTAAAACAAGCCTTTCTAACACTTTTTCCTTCTCATTGTTAAATGAGTAATTTTCAACAGCTGCCCCTTAGCTGCAAATTCTGCCACATTTTGGAACCCACCTTAAAGGCTGAGGAGCTTCAGGCCAGCACCTGTGAAAATATTGATGAAAAACCTGTCTTTGCATAAGGACAAGTTCTGCTGCAGCAGAGCTGTTGGATGCTGGAGGGGAACTGCTGCTGCTGTATCAAAGCCTGATATTCTGCCCCTGCTCCCCACAGGTTCCTCTGTTGGTATCTGTTTAGCTGAGCTGATTAAAGGGAATAAAACAAGCAGTCCTTTAAGCCACCACATTGTACATAAGGGACACAGAGCTCTGCCAAACAACCAGAGAAGATAACCTGATAAACAGACTGGCCTGAAAACTGCATATTGCAGGCATAAATCCTGGAGTGTTCCTGTCAGCCCTTAATGCCACGTGTGGAATCACAGAATGCTTTGGGTTGGAAGGGACCTTAAAGGTCATCTTGTTCCAATCCCCTGCCGTAGACAAAAAAAGGAAGGAGCTGTGTCCTTGTGATGGCCTCTTTAGCTCTTTGTGCACTTGTGGTTTCTACCAGCTCTTCCTTGGTTGGTGTTTGGAAGTCCCCTGTATGGTGAACACATTTAGCATAATTAACGATGGGTAAATGGCTGGGTTTGTGATCAGTAAAGCCTGAGCTCTGACCATTTGTCCCCAGCTGTGAAGTGACTGGGCAGAGGGCAGCACAGAAGCCTTTGGGGAGAGGGGGCAGAACAATTCCTATGGCCCCAGCAATGAATCCCTGTCTGTTCTGAGAACCTTGTAGGAAAAAGAGAATGGGAGCATGTGTTTAATAGAGGTGGGATGAATCATTTAGCAAGGCTGGATCCATTTGACTGTGGATTGGACACACTGACATGGATTGATGAGAAACTATAAACACCAGGTAAGGAGGGATGGCAGAATATACATCCTACCTGTTGTGCCTTTTGAGGCTAAAGCACATCACAGAATTTACCACTGGAAGCAAGTTTTTGTTATCATCCAGTGCTGGTGGTGGGAAAAGAAGGGATTGTAAGTGTGTTCCACATTCAGTTTGCAAATCTTACCTGTTCTGTGGGTGGCTCGTCATTTGAACCATCAGAAGTGATCCATGAGCACATTTTCCTCTACTATTCCCAACAAATGAAACAATAGCAGTGAATCCCATCATGCAGATAATCTTGGGACAGAGGTAACGAGAAGATATTTTTCCCAGAATGAACCCTACTGCAGTTCTTTAGTGCTTTTTATGTGTCAGAGGATACCTGTGCCATATTGCATGGAATAGGACTGCATTCCACAGTTGTGCTTGTACACTGGTCATCGAGTTTCTCCATCTTCTACAGGGAGGAATTGTGAAGTTTGCCATGAAATTGGCTCTGTAGGGGAGAGCTGTGATATCCAAGTGCTGGATTGAGTCCTTGCATTTGCCTTCTGTGTTGCACTAGGCTACAGTTAATTCTGCAATGGGCTGTAGTGACATCCTGAGAGGTGTTTGTTAACAAGGAACAATGGGCTGTAGTGACATCCTGAGAGGTGTTTGTTAACAAGGAACAATGGGCTGTAGTGACATCCTGAGAGGTGTTTGTTAACAAGGAACAATGGGCTGTAGTGACATCCTGAGAGGTGTTTGTTAACAAGGAACAATGGGCTGTAGTGACATCCTGAGAGGTGTTTGTTAACAAGGAACACAAGAATCCCACAACTGCAAACCGGCTTCTCATCACAGGCGGGCGCTGAGCATTTTTGTTTGTTTACATGTAAGAATACAATGCCTTTAGATTTGTTTCACAACTAATTGTGAGATGCATGTGCTGCTACCATCCACATTAATTACTTCTCATTGCAAAATCTGCAAACACAATGGAGTTTAACATGCAGGCACTTCGACTGAGCCATGAAGAAACGTGTCCCCATGTGACACCAGCTTGAGCAAAATAATTCATTCTCTCTTAATTCCAATGAAGTTGAACACAAGACAGAGACAAGCTGGTGCTGCTGCCCAGCCTCACTCACCTGCAGGAGTTTGGTGTCCTGAGCAGGTGTGAGGCGTGTCTAGATTTTCATCACTGGGTCTTTTGGTGACTCCTTTAGAAAATATCAATTCATGGGCTTAGACTCTGAATCTGGGCTGTGATTTTTGAGGATAGGAATTGGGTGCAATTCAGTGACAAATTAATCTAGCTGAGTAATTAATGGTATCAGGTGAAATTTCTAAAATCTCCACTTTGGTGTGGCTGTGCTCCTTTTCTTGTGGTTACCTTGGGTCTCTCAGGGATGCTGCTGATTGAAGAGGCAGACACTGCTGGTGCTGCACATGTGAAGGAGATTGAACTTAATGAATCAAAGAAATGAAGGGGTTTTTGTAACACCCAATTCAAGTAAAAGCCACTTAAAAGATACTTGAAAAGGGCCACGTGGGTCAAGTTAGCTAATTGTGGATACCAACTTGTGGATTCTATTCTGGCCACAAAATACAGGCACAGCCTGGGGTCCCTGTGGGACTGTGCCATGGGAGCTCAGTGTGTGCTGCTTTCTTGCTGATCTGTGACATTGCCTGCTGTCCTCACACAGTTCAAGCTTCGCAAAAGCCTGTGTGCACCTGATGTTGGTAAGACAAACTGCACCACAGCCGAGTTTTAATTCTTCAGTATCTTTTGCTATCTTGTGTTGAATAATGCAAAGAAATTTTTTTGTTTGGTGGTTTTTTTTGTTTGGTTGGTTTTTTTGGGTTTTTTAAAAAAATCTTAATGGGTTTTTCTCAGGCAGTTGGGGACCTGCTCTAAGTTGTTGCTAGTTCCTTTTGGCAGGTGTTACAGGTAGATTCTTAAAAGTCCAGATCTTTAAAAATCAAACCCTTGTTTATGCCTGCAGTGAAAACAGGCTTACATATATAAGTGTAAATTATAGCAGCACCTCTGATGAACACGTACACAAAACCTTTATGAAAATATTGGTTTTCTGATGAAGAGAATCTTCAGTACACTGCAGGCACAAAATTGACAGTCTGTGAAGCTGCCAGCAACTCTCTACACCTGCTTTGACCCCTCTCTGGCTTCACAAGTACAGGATTTTCGCAAGTCCTGAGCTGTTTCAGGCTGCTGATGTGCACATTTCCCTGAACTTTTGGGTTGTGTGTGTCATTGTGAGCTGAGTGTGCTCTGCAGAACCCTGGAACCACTTCCAGTAATTCTGTTGTCAGTGGTAAGAGCTGAATGAGCAACTTAGCAGGTACCACTGAGCTTTGACAAGGTGCTCCTTGAAAATCCAGCAGTTCTCCTGGACCACTCTTCTGTCCAGGTCCAGTGGGGTTCTTCCAACCAGAACCTTGAACAGGCCAAAGTCTTCTTTCCTGAACACCTGGGGTTATGATCCTGCTCAGTTCCTTGTTCCTGTCTCTCAGGACTGGGAACTACTGGAGGGTGTCCAGCTTCACCTGCAGCTCTTACAGATGCGTTGTGCTGGATTGCCCAGAAAAAGAAATTATTCTCTCTGCAGCAGGGGTGGCAGGAGACATTGCCTGCTGACCTTCCTGTTGTCCCTGATCACCCTCTGGAATTTTACCAGACGTCTCAATGAATAAGATGGAAGAGGCAGCAGTGTCCCCTTTTTTTTGGTCTGCTATTACCTGCTGTGGTAATGCCTCATAACTAAGGACCTTAAACTCATGGTTAAATTTAATAACTGTCTGTAAAAGTCATTTTGGTACTGAAACCCTTTGTTGTGGGACACAGCTCACTCTTGGCCTCTCTTCCGTTGGTGTTTCCTCTACAAAACCTTGGGCAATGCTCCAGCACGAGCATCCCTGATTTGGGAGGTGCGATGAAATGTTAGCAAAGTGATTTCCACAAATCCACAAGATTCTCTGAATGTAAGAACTGGAATCCAGACCTGGTGCCACAGGCAGTTAGGAGCTGTAAGTTAAAATTGCAGGGCTTGGTGTAATGGATTGGCAGTAACGCTGTACTTGGAATTCATTGGCATTTACATGCACAGTAAATTCCAAATGAGCTCCTAAGAACCCTATAAAAAGAAAAAAGGGTGTGTATGAACCACTTGTTTCTCCCTGCAACATATATCCTCTTACTTCTAGGTTATAACTTGCCTTTGTATCATTGGGAAGTTCTTTTAATTTATACAAAGAGGTGATTTACATTCTTAGATAAAGTCCAGGCATTTCCAATAACACCAGGATAAGTGGACCACTGTTTCCTTTGCAGCTGAAGCTTGGAGAGTCTGTGAGAATTCATCTCAGCTTTACTGCCCATGTTTCAGGGCAGCTTGCTTTTATGCAGTGAATATTGGAAGATCTCAAGGAAATATAGCCCCGGATTTTATTACCAATGAAAGGAATGCCTGCCAGTGGCGTGGCAGATCGTGTTCACACTGGCAGCTGGTGACAGATGTGGATGTAAAGGCTCTAAATCACTGTGAGGACTCATTGTATTCCATATTTTACTCAACTTCCAATAAGAATCACACAAATAAATTAAAGTGCAGCTGTCAAGATCAGCAGCAGAGTTGAAGGCGTATGCATAATATAAATTATTCGAGAGCTGGTGGCTTCTCCTGGAAAAATGTTGGAATGTACTTTGTTAGATGAAAGCAGCAGATTTGTTTCCCCCGTTTGTTTTTCTTGTCTCGCATGTAATAATCAGGAACACTTGTAATCAAGTTTCAGATCTCAGAGGGGTTTGTTTCAGTTTTGGGGCTGGTTCTGTATCTGTTCCATTACTCCCAGCGCTCCCTTTTCTGGTTTTGCCATGGCTTTAACTCTGCTGGAAATGAAATCCTGTAATGCTCTGCTTAGGGAGTAGAATACCTGTGCATGAACCAACCAGAGCTGCTCAGAAGGGCCAGATGGGTTTAGCTCAGTACTTTCCTTATATGAAATTATTGCACAGTTCTTAAAATCAGGGCTTTGTGTAATCTTATCACAAACCATCAGCAGACAACTCTATTAAACCCCTATTATTCTGCCTCTGAGCCCCAGAGAGGCCAGCTCTGGGTATCACCAGTGTGTGCCTGTCAGCCTGACGAGCTCCACAGCAATTCCATTTGTCTCCAGTCACTTTTTATCCAGTTGGCGCTGCTTGTTTTGACTGTGAGCTGCTGGCTCTGCTCTTCCCTGGATTTGTCAGGGATTTGAGCCAGACTTGCAGGCAAGGCTTCATTCTCCTGCCTTGCAACTCCTGTGTTGGCTGAGCAGTTCCTTTCTCGACTCTTCCATCATCTCCCGTTTCCTGATACCCCAGGATCTGATCAAATATTCCTGTTGTGGTGGGAGGTACAGGCAGCCATGCAGTGGTTTCTTTTCCCTCACCCCCACTTTCTGTTCCTCATCCTTGCAGAGTTTTTGGCAGCCGTCGGTTAATGGGATTAGGACTCTTGGAATTTGTCTGTACTCAGATCCACAGACCTATTGCTGTTCCAACATCTTTGCAAAACATAAAGTATTTCCACCTAGCAGAGAATGCTCTTCCCTCCAGCCTGGCTATAGCCACCTGTTCAATGAACTGAATTCATCAAGTCATTTTTAATCATGTTCATTGGACTGTGGAGCTGTGCCAGGCTCCTACTAAGCAACAAATGGGTTCAGAGCAGGCACAGAGCAGATTCTGTTAGAAAATAGTTCCCTGTGGTGCTGGTTCTTATCAGCTTGCCTGTGAAGGATAAGGAATCATCAACATTTCAGATTACTGAGCAACAAAAAAGCAGAAACTTGGCTTATTTGCATCACAGTGGTAACTCCATTTATTTTGGACTTGTACCAGCATAAACTAAAGAAGAATTTGGCACAGAACCAAATAATCTTTGTATTTCTTAAATAATTAAGAGAATCTACAAAGGAGCTAAGCTGGTGAATGGCTAACAAGCTAAAGCCAAGCACTGCAGCACAACCTGCATCTGCCTGTTCGTAACTCCAGATGTTCTACTCTTCCTAAGGACATCTTGGAAAGAGGAACTCTGAGTCTAACATAACGAATTTGGTCTGAAGCAAAAAAAGTCTGTTTTAAATAGCCTTACCAAGCAGCAGACTTCTTTGGTGCAAATATTTTGACCTACAGTATTGTTCCTTTGAGGGTGGTGATTATGTCTAGCAATTCACTTCTAGAGTTTTGATTTGAGACCCATGCAAGGAATGAAAATTTACAGGTTGGAGCAACAAATGGTTTTCTGAGGCATTGAACAAAGATCTCATCAGGTGTTAACTGGAACTTATTTGGACAATGGAGGTTTCTGCTTGGACAGACAGGAAATAGAAGAAAAATGGAAGAACTGAATACTTTACTGTGCTGGTTTGGGTCAGGTCCTTTGAGACAGTTGCACAAGAGTGTTTGGGGTGTTTGTGTCACTGTTCCTCCTACAGGTGCTTTGTGTCAATGGAACAAATCCTGTTTCATGTGGAGATGTGTAGGAACTGAATGTTCCACCAGGCACCTGACAGGAATTACTGACAGGATGAAGGGTGAATTTTGACCCCATGCTTGATAATTATGTAGTGATAAAACCACTAACAGGCATTCCTGGTGATGTAAGTGACAGCTTATACAGCGACTCCTCTGCTTAAAATTTCACTTTGATCTGCATCAACAGGAATTCCACACATACAAAGTAATGGGAAAATAAACCCTTACCCGTTCTAGCTCCATTTTATTTTCTGTATTTGCTGTGTATGTAGCCAATGCAAAATCAACATTTGATATTTTGCTTCAGTGTGAAAGATGCAGCTCTAGAATTGAAAACATAGATTTCCAAACTCTGTGGCATTTCCTAGCTGATCTTGTTTATCCATCAGTGCTTAAAATCACAGAGTAATGGAATCAAACATAATTTCTCTACTGTGTGAAGAAATACAGTCCTTGTACCAAGAGATAAACATCCCTTACAAAGGAGAAAAAGAATTTTTCTAAATCATGATCTGAAACTCTAATGTAGGAAGAAATGTTTTTGTACCTACTCCTGTGCTGGTCACTTTGCATTTTTGTTGCTGATTCTTCAGTTTTGCAGGATGACAAACTGTTCAGGCTGCTGCTAATTATGTGCTCACTATTATGGTAATTGGCATCTCTCAATTTTGTTGTTATGGCTACGCAGTGCTTGGTAACAGGCTGGTGGTGCAGGGAGGCTGCAGCCTCTCTTGCTGGCTGACACTCACTGCTGCTTTCTGCTCTGCCTGGCCACGGGGGCTGTTACAAACTGGTGCAGAGACTCTTTCTGGAGTGCTGGACACTCACAGAAATGGAAGTTCTGCAGGCCTGTCCATGCATAAACACACATAATCCACTTTTCTCAGTCAGAAGTTACCTTAAACCCCACCCTGCAGCAGTGAAGGCTTCATAAGGCTTGGCTCTGTGCTGAGGTAGTCTGGTGTCCTTGTTTCACCCAGAAAACTTGGGTGAGTTGCTGTTCCTTGGTGACCCTTGACCTGTTTGGTAGCCATCCTTAGGGAATACAGATATTGGGACTTGGCAGGTTGTGTATATCAAAGGCGGTGTGCATCATCCTGAAAGGGTGACCAGCCAGTGAGATCTTTGTACTGTTATTATTAATGCTAAAAAAAGTTTCCCTCGTGTCCTAGTAGATTTCCCACCCTCTTTCCCCCGTGTTTTTAGCTTTTGCAGCACATGCAGAATCTCAGGAATGCAGTCAATGCATGCCCGTAGGGGACCAGACTATGTAAGGAACTCTCAGCTGATGAAATCAGTAAATCCAAATTGAATCTGGACATTCTCAGGAAAGCCCAGGTTCAATTTGCATTGATTGGGGGAGTGATAATGTACTGTGAGCAGAAAACCCTGCACAGGGAAGTGCTTCTGTGAAGAAACCACTGGCACTGCTTAGTCATACATGCAGGTATTGCCTGGACATCTGCAGACTCTGCTTTAGGAAGATTTGCAGCTCAGTAAATATTTGTCTTCCAGCTCCTTGAAAAAAACTAGTAACATATAATTTCTACTATTAGAACACATATTTTGTAATAGGAGTTTTCTTTAAAGGAACCTGACGTGCGAGGCCTTGGTGGATCTGCATAAAATTGGATATTATGGGAATGAAACCTGGTTTCTCCTGTAGATGGACGGATTTCCCTTACATAACCCCAAATGCAGGAGGATCCAGGCTGTGCAGGACCCAAGCTGAAATTAACACTGGTTTTGAGGTAAAGACCCATTAAAAATCACTTCAGTCCTGTAATTTAAACTCCATAAGCCTTAATGCAGCTCTTCCAAATCCTAAATATGTTCCAAGATTTGTCTGGTGGTAGGAGATCCTGTTTTAATCAGCTGTCTCAGGGGTGAGGTAGGAGCAAATAAGAAAGAATTCAGAATTTCTTAACTAACTGCAGACATCCTTGGAAATAGTGGGAGTCTTATGACAAAAAGAGTAAAACTGTAACATCCAGAATCATGGATCTCTGGTGAACTCTAAGACTTCAGGGTTAATGGGATCAAGTCTGAGGTATTTTTGCACTTCCATTCAGAGGCAGAATGTTTGTTCCTTCCCTTGGGGAAGTAAAACAGTTGAAATACATCAGCTTCACTGCAAACATTCAGTTTTGGGAGTACTGAACTCTCTGTGTAGCAGTCAGGCTTTCTCTCAAGTGTGTTGTACACTGGAGACACAGGCACAGGCCTTAGAGGTGGAGGAGATCCCTTTCTGTTCTGGAAATTGCCGTGGAACCCAAAGTTCTTCTTCCTGGTGTTTAACTTCCTGGACAGGGATTATTTTTGCCGCCACAAGCAAAGATTCTTGCCATGCAGACTTTGGAATAAATCAGTAGGTTGCTTATGCAGCTGTGTGAGCAGCGTGGCTTTTGTGGCAGCAGAACAGTTATTGGCAGTGAACCTGGCTCTCTTTCACACTCTGTTGTCAATAAAAGTGGAGGGGTGATCAACCTTCGTGTTGAATTTCTGGGATGAAATGTGCTACTTTAGGTGTAAACCACAGGAAAATTTCTGTCGGTGCTATTACTGGGAACGTTTTGGAACCTGCATGAGGAATATTTCAATATCACTGATATCCAGTTATTCAAGTAGTTTCTTCAGGTTTCCCAGGGTGCACATCTGTTCTTACCCCAGAGAAAGGAGTAAGAGAGAAAACTTTTAAATTTGAATGAAGCATAGCTGTGATAACAGCAAACCCTGCTCTTCCCTTGGGCTATCAATGTTCCCACAGCCTGCCCAGGTCTGTAATTTCAGTCAGTTAAGGCAGGAGGAATGAGTGCCCAAAATGAGTCAAGTACATTTGAAAATTAGTCATTTTTGCTTCATCCAAGTTTCATACTGAGATCAGAACTGTGTTCTTGCTCAGATTAATACCAAGCAAACCTGCACTCAGGTGCCCACCCACTCTGAGACTCGGTTGCCTGGATGGTTTGTTAGATGCTGCTTCAGGATACAGAGCTGAAAAAGCTGCCAAGTTCCTTGGGGGGGTGTCTCCCCGAGATCCTTCTTGGCACATTTATTATCTACTGTTCCAGCATCAGCTCTTTTTTGTGTTAAATTTGACTTCTCATGGTCAAATGGGATCAGTGTTTTTCACAGATCTGTCACAGGAAAATAAATGCTGAAACGAGAACATTTTTCTTTATGGACTGAAAAACCCTAAATTTGTATGTCAAGCCTGGCATATGCTTCTTTGTAGGAGGTCATAAAGTCTGTAGGCTGGAACACAAGTCTGCATTCAGTCTCTGGCCCTGCAGCCACCCATTAATCATTATTTCCAGTTATAAAACAATATATTCATAGTTGCTTCACCGGGGTTTTGTGGGGATTAACTGTGAGCAGAGCCTGGAAGTGCCAGGAGTTGTGACAGCACAGTCTGCTTCCCCCTGAGAAATTCCTCTTTGAGAATTGTAAATATGAAGATAAGTCCATGTTTTGGCTGAATTGTTTTCAAAACAGACAGAGTTCTGCTCAATCAGCTAGGGGGGCGGACGGCTGTGGCCAATCCCAGTGAGCGGTCATTTCGTATATAAAAGCTGTATTTAAATAAATATTTCTTTTTTCTCGGCAAATTCTCTCAGGTGCTTTTTGTTTTGACATTGACTCAACAGTGACAGGGAGTGGGCCCAGCTCTGGGTACAGGTTGTGTCTGAGAGAGGAGGGATCAGGGGCTGGGGACACCGTTGGCTCTGTGGCTCACTGCCACAGTGATCTCTCCTGTTTAACTCCAGCCTGGCTCTTTCCTCAGTTCTGCTTCCTGCTCCCCATCAGTCCTGCACATCCCCAGGGGATGGACAGGGCCCTAAAGGACAACGGGATTTTTACTGCCCCGCTTTGCCTCAAATGAAGTGGAGCATCCCGCCTCAGGCTTTTCCTGCACACCTAGCAGGTTGCTGTGGATTAAGCTACTTAATCAATCCAGACAAACCATTCCATGCTGCTTCCTGGTGGTCAATACCTCCAGTCCCTTGCCATTTCAGCAGCTTGGAGACTAATGATCCTTCATTCTGCAGACAGAGATGTGCCAGAAAGCAAAAGTTGCTAAATAGCCACTCCAGACAGAGCTATAAAATCCTTTTGCCTCTGTCCTTTCCCACCACCATCAGCTGGTACCATAGCAACTGCTGAGGCTGCTTGAACTTGAGTTGACCTGAAATTACATGTTTCTTAGTTTACGTGTTTATTAACGCCTTTCGACTTTTTTTGGTGCTTGTTGAGTTTACATTTTTCCAGTCCCTGTGGGAGATTAGCAGCTTGTTCATGCAGAAAGCAGAAATAGACTTAATAACATGTGATAGATGAGCTCAGATGGACCCTGGAATTAGAAACACGAGGGAGAGCTGAAGGTGGCCCTGAGCAGTGACTGGTGGAGAGGTCCTTGGTTTTGGTGGGATGTGGATGCAGGTTTCCATATCCTTGTACAGACTTTCCATATCCTTGTACAGACTTGGTGGAGCCACAAGGAAGAGCAGCATCCCATCGTTTTTTCCGTGTTGGAGAGGTGACTGTTAAAGGAAGCAGAGTGGATTGGAAATCAGCAGAGATTACAGTAACCCTGGGATTTCTCACCTGGGGGAGAGAGAACTCAGACACAGGTTCAGGAGTAGCCTGCACCTTGAATGATGGTTGGTGCAGGTGCAGTTGCAGCAGTTTCTAGTGGAGGAATCAGTCTTTTGACCAGAGTTTCTGGAAAGCTCCTGTATTTTCATCTGCCTTGTCAAAGGAGAGATGGTGCTTAGTTCTCACACTTTTGTAATTACTGGATTCAGATATGTTCTTGTGTTAAAGCCTAACTTGTATATCCACATGGGTCATTTCAAGATTAACATTAAACCTTAGACCACACATAGCTGATGTTCTTGTCATCAAGTCCAAGACATGAGGGAAGCAGCAAAAATTAAAACTTACTGATTGTTATGTAAGAAAAATATATCAAAGATAAGTCTGGAGAATAGAACTTGGTTCAAGCATGCTGGACATGCTCCTTGTGGAGCAAAATAGAGCAGTTAGGTGCTGGATTGAGAAAGTCATGATCTTTTTATTTTTACTGGTATTTTGGTCAAATCAAACCTGAACCATTTTTCTCTGTGTGACACAATCTCAACAGATGGGACTAAGATGCTCCAGTCTCAGAACAGTCTTAGTAAGAGAATGAAATCCTTTCCCTGACAGGCACTTTGAGCATTGAATTATTAAATCAAAGAGCATCACTGTCACCAGTGCATGCTCTGGCTGCATATATAAAAGGAAAGTGAGTTGTGCTCACCTTTCCCAGAGAAAGGCATCATCATTTATCTTCATGTGGTGGCTTTAGACTGCAGCACCTGAGTTCTGCTGCCCTGAGTGAGGGCATTCAGAGAGAATTCAAAGGGCTTAGAGGTGCTCAGTATTATTTCATAGCTTTCCCCTTCGTAGACTGATCCAGAACCTCTCTGTATTTCACACCGAGGGCCGTGTGCTGAGAAAATAAAGAGTAAGGAGGTAAAATGCATCTCACCTCTATTTTCATACCAGTCAAAAGATGGAGGATCAGGGAGCAGTTAATTTTATCTGTCTTAGATGTGTGCCTTAAGGTGAGCCCATTTCTCTCCATTGACAATGAAGGGAACCTGAGATAATTAGTGCAGACTGGAACATGGAGAAGCTGCATAGTGAAAATCAGGCTAATTGTAATCAGCTCATGGACGCACAGAACTCCTTGTGCTGGGCCATGAGAGATCCCTGTAAAGACAGTGACATCCCAGAAGCAACAAGAAGCACACCACTGCTCTTCTCCGTGAAGTGTTTTCGTAGCTATTTGGCAATTGACAAACTCAGAAAATTACACTTGTTTTAAAACTGCAAGTTAATTGTCCATGATCCCAGCCCTGGGGAGCTTGTCATTCCTCCAGAGCCTGCCTGAGCACTGTGCAGGGCAGCCCTCCCATCCATGAGGGAGAGGTTCCCTGCTGGCACTCACAGTGCACAAGGCTTGGGAAAGAGTTTTGCTGCAAAACTGACGATTCCTACACATCAATACTGAGAGTCTATAGCCACCTTTTAAACTCTGTTACAGTACAAATGATGACTCAAAGAGAAGCATTCAGGTCTAATCTATGTGAATTCTTGTAATAAGCTTTACAATTAGAGCACGGACTCTTCCATCTAATTCACTTAATTTATGCTGGGAAATGAGATACTGTTCAACTAATCCGATGCTATTTTCCTCTTTATTAGAGAATGAAAGCATCCTCTGAGGCTCTGGTGGGATCCAGGCTAAGCTTCTGAGACACAAATAGTGTGAAATGCTAATGAATTAGCACGCTGCTGTAATTCCCACTTGGGATCTGGTGCCCCTCTCCTTCAGCCTCTGACACCACTGGGAGGGTTGGCAGGAGGCACTGGGCCTGTACCAGCTCTTTGTGCTCTCAGGGGGACTCTGTAAATGTTTGTTTGATAACATGACACTGATACAGATGAACCTTCTTCAACCAGGATGTGTTCCAGCTGCCCTGCATGGTGACTGCAGTGCTTTCAGGAAAGGGCTGAGAGGTTTTCTGCTGCTCTGCAGTAACCTCTGCAAGCGTTGCTGTGTTCTCTCCAATCCTAGACAGCCCAGTTGCTCAGTTTAGAACACATGTCCAAGTCAGCAGGGGGCATTTCCTCTGCTTCTTGAGGGGAAAATACACAGAGAATGTTTCCTCTGTTTTCATCAGGCTGATTGTGAGATGTTGAGGGAATAGTCTGCGGTTTTTGACTTTGGGATTTGGGGGGATGAAAGAAGATGAACATCCTGCCAAATACTGGGTCTCTTGCTCCACTGGCGTTCTTTGGTGTTATTGTTTGCTGCCCCTGGGTTCTGCTCATCTCTTGTTTTCATTACTGTTGTGCTGATTCTTTGACCACTTTGCTCAATTCTTTCACATTTTCTGGTTCATTTTTACTTTCTCCCTCCCTTTTTGTACATGAGATGTGTGGCGAGTCCCCTGTAGACAGAAGCACCAGATCTTGAGGGAAAAGCAAAAGAATAAAAAGCACATTACACGCTGTGGCAAAAGAGTATTTTATATCACAGAGTACTGAAGTCACTGCTGTGTTAGCGAGTTCTGTGTGGGGAAGAAGCACCAGATGGAGAGGAGTGACAGGGAATTTGCTGATCCATAGAGCAGGGCTCCATCCCACAGCACAGGAATGCTCACAGAGGAGCAGAGCTGTGAGGGTGATGTTTGCCTGCTGGGAATGCTCTGTCCCTAACGGGGTACAAACCCAAACACTCAATGCTTTGCACCTCTGAAATGTATAAACCTGTGAAACCACTGCCCCTTGGTCTGCAGGCTGTAGAAATCCTAAATCTTCCTCTTCTCTCACTTTTCTGGGCTTTGGCTTTAATTAAATATTCAGAATTGTTGATTTCACAATTGGTTCTGGGCACCTTTCCTGGGACTCAGACAGACCATATCATTCCCTGGAACAATTTACCTGTCCAGGTGAATTAATGAACCATTTATTGCTGCTGCTGCCACACTCTTATAACACCTGACACGTGCCACTGCTGTCAGCCTGTTACAGCACTGAGAGACAGCTCTGAATGTCTCTCTTAGACAAAAACTATTAGTGCAGTGTCAGTACAGTGAAACCTTCTCATGCTAAATATTGTAAAATCCAGGTGCTACCTTTTTTTTTTTTTTTTTTTTTTGGTGTAATAAATGGAACTGAAAGTTTGGACCATCACTAAAAAACAAAATTACCTGCTGCATTTATGATATTGGTAGGAAGTGTGAAAATAAGCAATACCAGTATAAATATTGGCATTCAGAGCCCTGAACACTCATTGCTATGGTGTAAAACTAGAAAAGGTGCCCCCATGGATGCTGCCCAGACAGCCTGGCTGTTGTGTAGAATACTATATAGATACTTTCTGTTCTGTGTTTTCTGAGTTTTGAGAAACTTAAAATTTGGTTTCCTTGCCTTTCAGTCCCATCCTCATCTGTTTGGCAAGCACAGCCCACAGCTGCTCCTTTGGGACGTGGTGAGAAAAGCTTTTACAATTCCCATTAGCAGGGCCATGAGCAGGATCATGTTGGAAAACACAGATCCTGCTTGTCAGGGAAAGGTCTTTGGGTAGCAGGTCCCATCTTCACCTTTTCAACCCCCAAAGAATAAGAACCACTGTGTCTCTTCTGATCTTATTTTAGAACCTGTGCTCTGTCGTGTGCACGTGAGAAAACAAACCAGAATTGTTGCAGTTGGTGTTACACCAGAGTTTTGTGGCATCAGGGGTTCTTTTTGTCTACAACCAGCCACAGCCCATCCCATGCAAATGAGAGTTTATGGTCACCTAGTCTGTACAGCTTATCAGATGGTTTTGTTGTGAATAAGGAAGAAATTTTAAAAAATCGTATAAAATTCATAGTTTGAGGCATATCCAGCTGTTTTAAGATTGCATTTTCTGTAATGTCTTTCTTTATGGATTATTTCACAGGAGAAAGTGGTAACAGTTGTTGAGGGTTTTTCTGTGGTTTTTCAGTCTTCCCAGTTGCATCTTAAGGATTCACAGAGCCAATTTTTCTCCCATCATGTAAAAATTGCTTAGAATTGCCTCGCTTAGAAAGCCAAATAGGGAAATGCTCCAGCGGTAGAGAAGAAGCACTCAGGAATATATGCCAAAGAGTAAAATACACTTGTTTTCCACAGTAGTTGGAAAGTAGAGTGTTAATGGTACAAAGAGTGTAGGGAATCATCCAGGAGGTGTCTGGATGATGTTCTTTGTCATTGTAGATCACAGAATGGTTTGGATTGGAAGAGACCGTAAAGTTCGTCTCATTCCACCCCCTGCCATGGCAGGGACACCTTCCACTGTCCCAGGCTGCTCCAAGCCCTGTCCAACCTGGCCTTGGACACTGCCAGGGATCCAGGGGCAGCCACAGCTTCTCTGGGCACCCTGTGCCAGGGCCTCCCCACCCTCACAGGGAACAATTTCTAATATCCAATCTATCCCTGTCCTCTGCCAGTTTGAAGCCGTCACTCCTTGTCCTGTCACGATGTATGATTGAGTTTTAGGTGGTCCTGCAAGGAACAGGGAGTGGGACTTGATCCTTGTGGGATTTGAGATTCTCTGTGATTGTTTGGTCTATTTTGGTCCTTCATGTTAATTTTGTTTTCTCACACTCTTTGCATTACTAAAAGTCACCTCATTTTCAAGCTCTAACTGTGTTCAGCCTCCTGAGCTGTAGATGGGAGCTGCATTTTCTTTTCTAACACGAGGAGAAAAGCACAACCCCAAATTCCCTTTGAGTCTGCACAACTGGACCTGCTTTTAGATTCAATGAAATCTACTCATAGTCAATAACTCCCCTTTTTTTTTTTGACCCTGTACTATATATGTCTTTTTTTTTTTTTTTAAGTGAGCACCCATAAGGACATTTTTCTGTGTCCTTCCCAAGTCTGGGGTTCAGGTTGGATATCCCAGCTGCAGCAATCCAGCTCCAGATGTGCTGCTTGCTGGGGAGCCTTTGGCTTCCTCCTCTGTGTCTGGAGGAGGTGGGAGAATGGCTGAAAGGGAGCAACAGGCCAGGCAAAGTTTGTGATATAAAACAGTGTTGGGATGAAATGGGACTTAAAATATGGCTGTTCACAATTACATGTGTACAAGGCCAATCTGTCACCATGTTTATTTAATCAAGGTCAAACAGAGATTTTAATTAAAATAGTGAGCTCATGACATCAGGCTGGTTGTCTGTAACCAGCAAGTGGGCTTTGTAACGGAGAGCAAAAAAATGGTTCTCATTTATGTGCCAGTTTTGCTAAATAATGGGTAACTTGTAGATCACTTGCAGTCATTTGGCACAGAGTGATATTAAAAAGCCCCCTCCTTTTCCTACTGTTGGTGCCAATAGGAAAGAATCCATTATTTTCAGGGAGGTGGGATTGATCCTTGAATAACTACTGGAACAGCTGCTTATCTTAGTTCCTTAAACTCAGAAAATAGGAGCAAGAATATAAATTCCTACTTTTACAATATTTTACAGCATGTTTTTTAAATGGTAGAGAAAGGGGAAAATAAATGGGGGGAAGAGGGAAACCACCATCACTTTTTTTTTTTTTTTGTGAGGAAGATTTGGATTGGGACAAAAGTAGAGAAGATGGACATGCTGGGTGACATGGTAATTTAAATCAGTTTGGCACTTGTAGTTTCTAAACTCTCTAGATGAGATCTCCATGTCTGCTTAGCAGGATAAACTGCTCTATTAATTAAGCTCAGTCCCATAAATCTCTCCTAACTTGCCATCAAATCCCAAAGTAACCTGGATCACGTTGCTCCTGAAGTCTGCAGCCCAGGAGAATGGAGTTTAATATTTCATTTGTCTTGTGTTCAGCTATGATGTGACTTGTAAGATGTAATTTTTGCACTGGGAATAAAAATCACCAAGTCTGTCTTTTAATTGTCTTGCACCAAGAAACAAGCAATAAACTGCCTGTGATGTATAATAATTTGATTTTTAATGAAAATGTATCGGCACACGTTCCTTGAACACAATTTTCTTGGAGAAATAACTTTGTAAGTCAAAACATAATCAGTCTGGCATTTCATATCAGAAAAAGATTCTGGCAGGAGTTATGGGAACGGTGCAGAATAAAAGCACAAACAGACATTCCACAGCAAACATACCTGGCATCACTGATTTTTGTTCACGTTGGATACCTGCTGCAATTACAATTCAGATTGTTGTTTTTTCTCCAGAGGTACAAGGCACAACTCGTGCAGTCAATCTCAAGGAGATAGAATGTTTTGTTGTAAACAGTTAAAGGAAATGAAGTCAAGCAAAATTTCAGTTGATCCTTTTGTAGAATGGCTTCTGTGCATTTGTTTCTCTTCACTGAGCTGATCTTAACCTGCAAGAATTGTCCTGAGGGGAAAATCCAATCTTCCTCCCATCATGTGGTGCTCAAAGTCCTTTCTTCCATGTTTCTGTGCGTCCTGGATTCTTCCACTTCTCTGGTTCTTTGAGGAATCACCTTTAGGAGAGAGGGGTTTAGAATGACTCCCACAGAACTCTACATTTGTTATGTTGTAGCATTTATTTGTCTCTTTTTCTGAGACAGAGATCACAGGATAGTTTGGGTTGAAAAACACCTTAAAGCCCACCTTGATCCACCCCCTGCAATGGCCAGGGACACCTTCCACTGCCCCAGGCTGCTCCAAGCCCCATCCAGCCTGGCCTTGGACACTGCCAGGGATGCACAGGCAGCCACAGCTTCTCTGGGCACCCTGTGCCAGTGTTTTAAGCCCCTCTTGATAAAAATATTCTTTTTTGTCACCTGATTTTCACAAGAGAATAGAGTTTGTGTCCTCTGGGCTGAGGGCAAACCAGATTAGAGTGGGGCATAGGGAAGGTTAGACAAGATTCAGGAAATTGCTCATATCTCGCAGAGTTCAGCTCAGGTTTTCAAAGCCACGAGGTGTGTGCTATTCATGTGGTTTCCAGTATGCAATTTTTATTTACACTGACAGAAAGGGGAAAAAGAATAATAAAAATCAGGCAGGCAGCCAGAGCTCTGTAGATTTTTTTATTTTTTTTTTGTAGCTTCCATCAAAGGGAGCTGCTGAGATGTCTTTTATCAGCTTGCTTTGCTTTTTCTCACGGAGGTGATACTCAATAGCTGGTTCCTCCCTCCTCATGCTGCTCCTCAAACATCCAGGCATTCTTCAAGTCTCATGCAGACTTTCTTGAGTACCTTTGCCCACGAAGTTAAGCAAACTTTGCAATCAAACACCATAGGAGATGTTGATTCACTGTTGCCTTGGAGTTTTTCTTAGTTCTGAGCTACCAAGAGCCCCACTTGGAGCCAGTTCCAGCAGCGTCCTGGCTGCTGGTCATGGGAAGATCACTGGTGTTTAAATTTGCTAATATTTGCTCAGCCAGTGCTTTGATTAGAAAATATATCCTGTTTTTCATCTCTGTTTTTTGGGGGTTTAAGATCAGAAAATGAACAAGTGATTTCAGTTTTCCACTTGTTGCTAATTGTGCCATGTGAAGCATTAGAATTTGGCTGAACCACAGCACCATGATCTGTGTTTGGGGTATTCTGCTGTGTCAGGTCACAGGGCAGAGGAAGGGCTGTGCTGGAGCCCTTTTATTCATGGGATATGCTAAGGGCACTCAGTTGTCTTTATTTAAGATTTCTTTCCGCCCTCCCTCACCCTCCAAGATTCTATTGAGTGCTGTTGCTCATATGATTACAAGAGGGAGCAAGTATAAACCTCATGATGATTTAAAGAGATTTTTGTGTTCCATTTAAAACAGAAGCAGCTTTGTGGTTTCTTTGTGGTATTTTTGCAGGTATTTCTGAGTTGATAACACTACCCCCAGTGCAAGGGGGCTGAAATTTGAGCACAAAAAGCCCAAGCCCAATTCTTTCCAGTGAACATTTAGTGTCCCTTGGAGAAGTTTTGGTTAAAAATAAATCTGAGCATGAGGCCCTGACATGGAGGCGTTTGCTTTGTTCAGCGCCTGTCCTTCGGTAGAACGCATTTTTTGGTAGAACAATTCTTATAAAAGATTTGGTAAATGACAGGAAAAACAAAAAAAAGGTTATAACTAAGAAAGGTTTTGGGACCACCTTACTGCACGGATACACGATGGAAATTCGGACAAGGTTTTCTGACTCCTTGTGATTTGTTTCTGTCTCCAGAGCCGCCCACCCCGATCGCGCCTCCGGAGCTGCTGGCGGTGGGAGCCACCTACCTGTGGATCAAACCCAACGCCAACTCCATCATCGGCGACGGGCCCATCATCCTCAAGGAGGTGGAGTACAGGACCACCACGGGCAACTGGGCAGAGACACACATCGTGGACTCCCCCAACTACAAGCTGTGGCACCTGGACCCCGACGTGGAGTACGAGATCCGCGTGCTGCTCACGCGCCCCGGGGAGGGGGGCACGGGGCCCCCCGGGCCCCCCCTCACCACCAGGACCAAGTGTGCAGGTGAGGGCTCTGCTGCTGCTGCTCTGACAAGTGCTCTGCCACACATCCTTTGGCAGGGATCTGAACTGGTCTTGTGAGTTTTGATACCTCCTGGAATATTTTGTTTTATCCCACAGGCGGGTGTTTAAGAACTGCTGGTTTTATGTGTGTGGTTTATCTGACAAAATTTGCCACAGCATGTGGCTGCTTTCTGTTGGAATAGGTGAACAGATGTGAGTTTTCTGACCAGTCCTCCAGTAAGAAAATTGTTCTTAAGACTTGGCTGTGATAAAATTTTCACCTCTAAGTGCATAACAAAATTTATGTTGGTCTTGGATAGTGGATCTGCAGTGGCTATTATCAAATGGACACTGATATCAGTTCGAGTGCACTGTGGTGCAGGAGGAAACATTTAATTTTTAAAACACGTTTTTGTCTTCCATTTGATGGAACTGATTCCCCTCCTCATTTCTGACAAAGGACTGTGTTCAAACACTGTGCAGCATCCTCTTTTCTCTTTCATATTGGGATGGATCAATTTTGATCCAGGGGCAGAAGCAGTCTATCTTTCTTTCTAAGCCATATTGGACTTCCCGTGAAAAACTGACGGATGGTGTTGCTCATATTTCAGATATATTGGCTGTTCATCCTGTTGTCATACATTAATCATGAGCCATTAAGGGAAATCAAGCCCTGTGCCTGGCAAGGGGATGAGCAAAGCACTTTCCTGCCTCGCGGGTTTTTTCCGCCACACAACTTTATTCTCTCGCATTTTTGTAATTTTTGCAAGGTCCTTACTGTGGTGTGAGCCAATAACAGGGACTAAAAGGCTGCTCTCCTTTTGCTACAAACCTTCTTTCCCTCCCCACAAATTAGTGGTTTACAACAAGTGCATTTAGGTAGTGAAAAACTTAGAAGGACATTCTGCTTGCAGTTACTCTTTCTGACCAAATAGCAAATCTGAAGTGGGAAGAAGGCATCCAAGACAGCCAAAATCATCCTGGGATGGGATTAAGCAGTGCAGTGTTAGTGTTCCTCATCCACTTCGTGGCAGGAACATCCTCTTTCTCTACCAAGAGAGGAAGCCTGGCAGGCTGGCTCTGTTGCGGGTGGCACATCCTTTATGATGCAGGTTGTAAATTAGTGAACATTTAGTGCCCCTTTGAGAAGATTTGGTTAAAAATAAATCAATCTGAGCACGAGGCCCTCACATGGAGGTGTTTGCTTTGTTCAGCAGCTGTCCTTTGGTAGGACACAGATGTTTAGAGGCTTTGCTGCAGCTGTGTGGAGAGCATGAAGCGACACGGATGATGTCCTGGCCTGTTTGGGAAGTTGGCACGTGTTCTCCCACTGAAATTCTGGCTTTCTTCTCCTTCCCTGGTGTGGTCAAATTCTCTGACATCACCAGAAATAGCTGCAGAATCCCTGGCCTGGGACTGTGCATTTGTAATTGGGATTGTGACGTGCTCAGATTTGGTCTGGGGTTGATGTGCTGTCACTTTGCAGTCATGCTCTCTGCAGCAGCCAAACTTGCAAACTTCTCTGCCTTGCCTGCACAGAATGCTGGCTTTCGTTTAATTCAGGGGTTAAAATAAAAAAAGTTGACTTTATGCTTAATATTGTCTTGCCCTGTGTCCCAAATTGCTGAGTTTCCCTGCCCAGCTCGGGTATCGACTGACATTGAGAAGGATGGCGTGGATAATTTGTTCAACTTGGCAAAGCTGAGGCACTTTCTGTTTTCCATCGTATTTTACTAATGAAAATCTAACTGGAGAAGGTCATTCTGTTAATGTTAGCTGTCATACAGGCCTTGTTGAGATTGATGGTGATGGCATTTATGTTTTGTTTAGGGCACTGGGTGGGAGAAATTGTAATGATCTTGATCTAAGCGTGGACCAGGAGGAAGAGAGAGACTTAATAGCTAAAGATGTACAATTTCACCAAATGCCAGCTGAAATGATAGACAAGAAAATGCAGCTCATTATTCCAATTTCCATATGTCGTGGAACTCCTTCAAAACACCGTTTTGAGGGTAATTACACAAAACTTTCACGCCGAAGATTTTCAAAAATGTGCTGAACTGAGAAAACAGCTCTGCTGCCTTGATTTTCCTAAGAGTACCTAATGAGTGACATCAGGGAAAATTGAGGGGGTTTGAAATAGTTGAGGGATGAGTGATGCTGCTTTTTTCCAAGTGAGTTTTTTGGTTGTTTTATTATTTGTCTTTACTTTTTCTGAGCCATAGGGAAGTACCAAACTCCTACACATTTGTACGCAGTCAGTGATTGGAGCAGCCTGGTTTTACTGCAGTTTAGTGTTGTGCTGTGTTTATTAAGCCCACAAATAAAGGTAACAAAATTGATTGCACAAGTAAGAGTAGAGAATATCACCTGTACTGGAGAAGTCTTTCCCTATTTAAATTGCTGGAATCAGTGTAACAATAAACAGAAGGTGGCTGCAAGCTTCTAAGAGAGGGAAGTCAATATTCCTTGTACTAAATACTCTTCTAGGCTCTCTTCACATAGAGATTGGATATCTTTTGTTCTGGGGAGGCTGAGTAACTGCTGGCATAGCCTTCAATTTAAGAACAAGTTGCAATGAGATTCTTTAATTAGAGATGAAAATGAAAAGAATTTGGGAAGGACCATGCTTCTCTTCCACTTCAAATATAGCTACAGAAGCTCATTTACAAAGTTGCTGTGTGTTTCTTGACTGTCAGCTTTTCATCAGAGCAAAAACAGGGCCAGGGTGGTCCAGCACGAGCTTAGACATCATGACAACCCTTACCAAAATCATTCATTAGTTTCAGATTTTGGTTAGATTGAATGGAAGTTGGTTACGTGGGCTTGACAGTTTTTTTTTTTAATTAGATAAAACCCATCAGGTAATTATGGAAGGTCCTGCTCTAAATGAACATAAGGAAGCTTTATTAAAGTGGATAATATCTAAACTTCCATTAGCAGTGTGTGCCCAGGCACCTGTTACCCCACTGGTGGTGCTTTTGGTGTTCTACAGGACAGCATTACAAGACTTGATTAATATTTGATCTATAGAAATAGAACTGAAAATTAAATCCCAGCTCATCATTTCCTTCAAGGAAAAAGCATCTGCCAGAAAATATGGCAAACCCTGCACAAATGATTTTTTGTTTGTTGTGGGTTTTGCGTTTTGGAGTTGAGTTTTTCTTCATGGACTGTGAGAGGTCGTGACTTGGGACAGGAAAAGATGAAATGACCTTGAGGCATAACCCAGTGAAGTGTCAGTCAGAGGGAAGAGTTGCTCAGCAGGGAATGGGGAAAAGAGAGAGACTGTTTAAGGTTAAGGCCAGACACGGGGCTGAAGGTTGGTTAAAGGAACAATAGCTATAAAATATTAGTTTTTATCCCCAAAATAATAGGTTGAGGAGATAACAGGGTTCAAGTAAAGTGTTTGAACACAGCTCCCAATAGTGCCTGGTATTCAGCACTGGTTTTCTAAGTGTGGGGCCTTTTGAGCCATCCTCTATGGATAAACAGAGCTCTTTAAAATCCTTGTTCATGGCCTTTGTTCACAAGAGTGTGCTTTGGGAAGCTCCAGGCTTATTTTCTTCTCTGGGCTTATTGACTATTCCCCTGCCTTTTTTTTTTTTTCTTTCTTTCTTTCTTCAGTTTCCACAGAAAGGCAGAATAGGGGAAAAGTTGTTTTCAGCCCTGGTGGATGGAAAAAAGAGAAAAGTTTTCATTTGAGGTCATCATCATGCAGGGAATCTCATCTGAGAAGTGTTTGCCTTCTAGTGGGGCAAACTCACATGAAAAGCAAGGCTAAAGAGTAATATACAAAGGAATATTAAAAAGGGACAGAGAAAAGAACTTCTTTATGATCAATTCTTATTCCTGATTAAAATACTGACTGGAAAAACTGCCTTGAACATTTGCTTCCCTTTAGCTTCATTAGAACATTGGCTGATCTTCATTAGCTGTTCAGATTAAAGAAAAGGATTCCCGGGGGACCTTCTCACGCTCCAAAACTCCCTGGAAATAGATTGTGGCCAGGTGGGGATCAGGCTCTGCTCCCAGGGAAAGAGTGGCAGAAGGAGAGGAAATGGCCTCAAGTTGTGTTAGGGGAGGTTTAAATTGGTTATTAAGGAAAAATTCCTTACTGAAAGGGTTGTCAAGCATTGGAACAGGAGGCCCAGGGCAGCCATCCCTCCCTGGAGGTGTTCAAAAGGTGGGGGATGTGGACATGGTTTGGTGGTGAACATGGTGGTGTTGGGTCAGTGGTTGGACTCTGATCTCAGAGGGCTTTTCCAGCTTTAATGACTTTCTGATTCTCTGTCTTTTTGGATGATGACAGCAGGTGACCTGGAAAATGGGGATGGTTTTACAACCTTGTGGCTTGGAAGCAGGAGAATTGTTTGGTAAGGAAGGGGAGGGGAGAAAAAGTCCTGAGAAAGGCCATCATCCCCCCAGAAAACACACGGCAGTAATTCCTCATGGACAGCCTGGTGATAACGGGAGGTTTGTCCTCGTGTGAAAAACTCCCCTGGCTCACACACAGCCTTTCCCTTCAGACAAGCTGCTGGAGAGTGGCTTAATCAGCACTGGGTGATTTAACTCCTGCAAAAAGGAGCAGTTGTCAAGATCAATACTCAATTTTTGGCGTAGGCCTAGGGAAATAAAAGTTAGTCTTGAATGATGGGGCTGAATTCGATACTCCTTTTAAATGCAGTCCGGATAAAGTGGCTGATACAAATGCAAATGATCCGAACATTGCTTCATTGAACGAGGTTGAGATGGTGTTGCCAAGTATTTGGAAAACTTTTTCCTCTGGTTGTTGTTAACAGGTACTTTGTTGCCATGAAATCTAGTGAAGTTTACCAGTAGTAAGCAGCTTTTGCCCTTTTTTTGTTGGTTTAAGAGAATAGTTCCAAATTTATAGAAACATTTCTGGTTTTGCTCTATTACAGGTATTAGAAAAAAGAGGTATTTGCACACTGTTATGAAATGTATGAACTGAACAACCACAAGTATGTGCACTTAGTTAGTATGAGTTCAAAACCACTTCTTTCTGGTGTGATTTAAGGTGATAGCTCCCATTAAATAGGAAACTTTCACATGTTAATGTTGAAAAATAAGAATTGGGGTTGCTACACTGCTGCCTTCATTTTTTTTCTCAACTTACAATAAAAAAAAATTAAAAATCAGATATACGAGTCAAAGCACTGCACAAAAGGCGTATCAAGTGATTCGAAAGAGTGTTCTGTACAACTGATTTTTTGGTATTACTGAAATCACAGATTCACAGACTAATTTAACTTGGAGCTACTCTAAGCCTCGTGCTGAAAGATGCATTCATTTTCCTGTTAATACTGAATTTGAACTCTTGGCTCCAGTCTCCTGTAACTTTAAATGGAGGTGGTGGGGAAATAGAGGCTTTTTAGCAAGTGAAGGAAAACTTCACTTTTTTTTTTTTTTTTTTTTTTTTTTTTTTTTTTTTTTTTTTTTTTTTTTTTTTTTTTTTTTTTTATT